>MNCI01010894.1:891676-919424 GCA_015680685.1 Gnetum montanum
CCCATGTTGGGGGGTTTTTGAACGTTTATATGGCCCCGTGGTTCGGCCGCCATGTTGGGGGTCAGCCGAGTTTTTTCTCTTGATCTTTTGTGGGTTTCTGGGGTCCCCCCCCTTCTTCGGGGTGGGCCACCCCCGCTTGTTCTTGTATACTCATGTACCATTCATTCAGTAATACATTCCCGAACATTCTCTCAAAAAAAAATGAGATTGTTAAAATATTTGTTTACCTCAATATTACCGAAAAAATATAAACTAAGGCCTTGAGATTATTATTTATAGGGCAGAAGAGGTGCCTTATAATTTAAGTAGAAATGCTTAATGTCAAACCTAATGTTGGATATTAGTTTAGAGTCATTTTATTAGAGAAAATGGAACCAAAGTTGAAAATTATAGTGGCTTTAGTAGAGAAATCATTTATGAAAATGAAATTGAATTTTAATAATTTACTTCCATCTATTCAAATAATTAGTTTTCAAAATCCATTGTAACTTTTCTTGCTCTAGGGAAATTCTATTTGACATGTACTTTTTATTATCTTCATTATCTAAACTATAAGCATAGATGTGATATTGAGTTTTATATAATAAATACATACTTGAAGACCAAAGAATATTACTTTCTATCATCATTTTCTTCAAGCGATGGAAATGCAAAGATGCTCTCTTACTTTTAATTACAATCCTTTTTAATCCTTTTTTAAATATTGATGTTATTTAATCAATATTGTTTATAGATTTTGGTAATAATATTAAACAACTCCACCTACTTCAAACCCCTTACCCATTCCTTTTCCTTCTTGCCTAAACATATTTGCTTAATCCTTTCATATATATAAAATAACAAGCCACATAGAAAGTACAATTCTATTCACTTATTAAAAAGTTGTTGATGAATTGCGATATCGAGACCGCGATATCATGTCTGCGATATCGGATCCAACCATGCGATGTCGGATACCCGATATTAGGGCCTGTCTCCTTGCCTATAAATTAGAGGCGGCGCCCTTGGTTTTCATATTAGACAAGTAGACCCTTAGCCAAACTCTTGCCATTTTTCCCCTAAAGAGTTAGAATTATTTCTGCGTGCCCGTAGTAGGAGTCATAGAGTGAATGGATCTTTATTCGAGCATTGTGTACCTGAGCACACTTTGTGTACGACAATAAAGATGAACCTTATGATAAACCTTGCAACATTCAGAATAGATTAATTAGTGTTAATTATTATTTAATGCTTTCCTAGTTTATTAATGATTTCTCTCACCCTATAACTCTCTTAGTTAAATACACTATGTACAACCACTTCGAGCATGCATGTAGCGCTTGGTAACCCAGTATTGACTAGCGTTTGGTTATCCTGGTAGTGTTGCACTGGTTCAAGATGTGTACGACAAGTGAGAACAGATATTGGTGTTAGGAGTAATTAGAACTTAGGTAATGAGTAGTTAATTTAGATTAGTTACTTAGTTATCTCTCTTCCCCTCCTTACTAGCATAGGATATAAAACACATAAAAGCTATAAAAATCATATGCCTCAAGCTTACTTAATCATACAACCGTAACATACAATTAAGTTTGGGAAGACAACGATTAACCAACCCGTTATTGTTCCACAAAGGTGCATAGCACTTAGTCCTCAGAATTCAACCGGATCATGCGTGAAACACTCGTATTCGTATGGTTGAGCGTAGGGGTACCTTGTCACTCATCATTGGCGCCATTGCCGGGGACTTAGTTGTTTGTGCGCTAAGTAGAACTTAGGAAATCATTCACATCGTTGGAATGAACCCTTAAGGTTGGTTAAGAAAAAAAATAATAATAATTGTACATTGCACACTGAACAAGACAAGATGTCTTCTTCTTTGCACAAAAGCACTTCACCGCCTAGGACTAACATAAGAAGTAATCAACGGCAGAATACACATGATGTTGATCCGCCAATCCCTTAATAGTTTCATGTGGTATATATTTAATCTAATGAATATGTACTTGAATTCACCTTTATTCTCCATTAAGACGAACAACTATGTTGGCGTGACTTGGAAGGTAACATAGTGTTACCTCCCGACCGTTCAGTCCCAAGCATGCTCCTTCGTGCTCTCACACGAATAGGCATGGAACACTTACATGCAGAATACGTTGTGCAGGACTATGATTTGAGAGACTATCATCCCACAGAGGTGCAACGTCAAAGGGATTTGCAACAAGAGAGACACCATTAGTCTTTGAAGGGAAAATGGTCCAAGGATGCCCCCCACGTTTTAAGTAAAATTGAGGGTGATGAACCTACCTTAGGTAGTCTCCCACATAACGATGTTCCTCCCCTTAACTTTGGCCAAGGCGTTGTGTATCAGAACCTTCATTCTACTATTCATAACCCAGGTGCTGATACCAATGGACACAAGGTGTCTGAAAAAGGAACAAGGACACATGATGAAGGTGGGTATTCTGATCGCAATTGCAATCAAGGTAGAGACCACTGAAGAGAAGGTGGTAGACACCATCATGATGGCGGTTCTCCTTCTTCTTCACCTTCATCGTCTCCTTCATCCTCTCTTTCAGTGTCCAGATGCAACCATAGAGAAAAAGATCGTGAGGATAAGGGTAAGCAAAGTGGAAGTCATAGACGAAATAGCCAATACAGAGGATGAGGGCACTTTAGGGAATCACGACATAGAAGAAGGAAGAGTAGGGAACAACGTAGGCATCATAGATGCTATGAACGAGATGATCATGATGAACCCCTACTAGTTACTCGAAGCATGCTAGACATAACTGAGGCTGTGAAAGTTCCAACAAGGCACCAAAGAAATAGTAGGATCAAGAGGTTAGATATGAATAACATCCCATGATTTGAAGGGGGATATAACGCTAATCCTCAAAATCACTTACAAGCATTTCATGATGTGTGTGCCTTGAAAACTTAAGTTGTTTCCATGGACACTAGTAAAAGAAGCTGAAAGCTGGTACTGGTTCTTAGAACCGGAATCCATTCGTAGGTGGAGTACTATGTTAGAATTATTCAATGATAAGTACAAAACGTACTCCCAGGTGTATAACCTACGAAAGAAAATCCAAGGATGGAAACAAGGAAGTCAACCCTTGGATGTTGCCATGCACCGCTATTATGCACTATTACATCATTGTGCTGGCCATGGTTATTCGTAGCAGGATCAGCTACGTCATCTCGTAGATGGGTTAAGGTATGAAACGAGAAGAACCCTTGGGACTTATGCCCAAGGAAGGTTATTTGAGCTTAGGTCCCATCAAATTCATAGACTACTAGAGCAAGTTGCTAAGGAAGAAGGTGAGCTACGAAAGAGAGAAAGTATGGAAGAATATAACCGAGATCCTTCCCTCTGGAAGAAGGGAGTAAGATTTTGTGAGGATGAGGAAGAGTCACCACTTGAAGAGATGGTGAATAGAAAAACCTTGCCTATCCAAAAGTTAACATCAGAAGTATCGGCAAAGGTAGACCAAATGTGGGACTCCCTGGATAGTAGGTTTCAAACTATTCTCAAAATAGTAGAGGAGCCTAGAGAGTGAGGTAGTGATCATGACAAAAGAAAAAAGAGAGAAGTAGAAAATGCACATAACAATGGTAAGGGAAAAGTTGCTATTATTGAAGAGGTTGTGGACTCAGATATAGACGATGATAGTGGATACGAGATATGTTAATATGACCATCCTAAGGGATGTTTCCCTGTGATCTCACATTTACAGGAGTCTGGGGTGTATGCGCTTGATTCACGATTAAACAAATAGCAAACATCTCGACGGTTACCTTATCCCCAAGGTAACCCAAGGCAGTTCCACCAACCTTTAACATATTATTCAAGTGGAACTCCACCACAGCTGATTGAGCAACATCAATAATGGTAGCACCCACAATCATGGGGAATGCCACCACTAAGGCAACAATATCCTTACTGGCAATTTGACCCGTATGGATATTACGTGCAGCATCCAATCTCTCCATGTGACTCTGTTGGTCATGTTACTCCTCAACATGACTACCAAGCTCACGAGTACTATAGGACTCCCTCTCCTAAGGGCGATATTCCACAAGTGTACCATCCTTCAAATCCATCCACATCTCTCTCATCAATAGCTCCATTACCACCTACTCTAACAATGCAAGGTGAACTCCTTGCTCAGCCACAACAACACAATGCCGCAAGGGCTATTAATCCTCAACCTACTGTTGGTTCTAACAATCGTATGAAGAAAATACCTTTCTTCAGAACCAATAGCCCAACAAAGCCTTTGCAACCACAAGTAGCTGAGTCTTTGGACATCTCCGTATCAAATAAAGCTGCAGAGCTTCCCTTGAGCCTAACACCGCATTCAACGCATACGGTGATGTTAACACATGTCGTTACTGATTGGATCAAAGTTGGTCACCTTCCTAGGAAGTTCTTTGATCTTGGGAGCCCCCTGATATATCTACAAATCGTTGGGAATGAGCCATGCAAAGCTCTTTTGGATTCAGGTTTTGGTGTCAACCTAATATCCTAAAAAATGTACAAGGCTTGGAACCTGCCCCCCATTAAAAAAGAGCAACATCCATTTGGAGTTGGTCGACTAGTCCATCATTATCCCCTTGGGATTAGTGGAGGACATTGTTACCACTGTTTGTGGATGGTCGTATCTAGTTGACTTCCTACTGATTCAAGTGAACAACAGTAAGGGGGACTTCCCAATCATAATGGAAAGGGCATGGCTAAGCACTATCGATGCGCCCCAAGGAATCCACAATCTTTCCCTAGAAATATCTAAGGAAAATACTTTCAGAAAGATCTTGAAGAAGAAAGTCTCATGCATCGCATACAGTGACATAGGGTGTAATTGCGTGCAGAGATCATGGGTTGTGCAAATTTTAACATTGTCTGCATGTAATTAGTGTGCACAAGTGATCAATATACAAAGGTGCCTATATGCAGCATCCACATGACAAGAAGATACCTAGTGGCTGATAATTGATCAAGAAAGTAGCTCCCTTATATGCATGGAACTAATTGAGGGTTTGACTTGTGCTTACATAGATAGCATAGACACATTAGAGCAAGTCCACCGCCAACTTTCAAGTCCTAACCTTAAAAACATCAACTGGGAGAAGTTGGAAATCCCTAAGAAATTTAAACAAGAGCCCCTAGAGCTAAAACCATTGCCCACCGGTATGGAGTACATGTTCCTTAAGAATGAAAAAACAGTAATCATTAACGCAAAACTTGCTCCGCAACAAAAAGAGAGTCTGCTAAAGGCAATAAAAAAGTGGTCAGAAGCCTTCACCTGGTCATATCTAGAATTAACTGGAATAGATCCTAGGATATGCCAGCATAGGATTTACACTGACTCCTTCATGAAGCCTCAGAAACAACCATAGAGGCCATTGAACCCAAAGTTGAAGTAAATAGTAAAAGAAGAAATCGAATAGCTTCTAAACGCTGGGTTCATATACCCCATTGTCGATAGTGAATGGGTTAGCCCCTTAGTAATCCTTCCTAAAAAGGAAGGCAACTAGAGGGTGTGCATTGATTTTAGGCTACTAAACATGACAACATTTAAGGATCACTTTTCATTGCCATTTGTTGACCAAGTCTTAGACACAATCGCAGGGCATCACTATTATAGTTTTCTGGATGGATATAGTGGATACAACCAAATAAAAATAGCCCAAGAAGACCAAGCCAAAACTACGTTCACTTGTCCTCTGGGAACGTTTGCATACAAACAAATGCCGTTTGGCTTGTGCAATGCCCCTGCAATGTTTCAATGCTTATTTCTAAGCATATTCCAGCAGCAGATAGGAAATGGTGTGGAAGTCTTTATGAATGACTTCTCCACTTATGGAGCAAATTTTGATCAAGCCTTGGACCAGTTAGAGCAAGTGCTGAAAATATGTGTAGAAACTAATTTGAGGCTCAATTGGAAAAAAAGCAATTTGATGGTCCAAGAAGGCGCAGTACTTGGGCATAAAATCTCATGTACAGGGATAGAGGTAGACCCTGAGAAAATCAAAGTCATCCAAGGAATTACCCATCAATCAAAAACTGTCAAGGACGTTTAGTCATTCCTTGGACACACTGACTACTATAGGAGATTCATAGAGAACTTTTCAAAGATTGTCAAATCATTGGTAGAGCTAACGAAAAAGGACGTACCCTTCAAGTGGACCAAGGAATGCGAACTAGCTTTTCAATCTCTAAAATAGAAGCTACTAGAAACACCCATTCTACAAGCTCCTGACTGGTCCAAACTGTTCCATGTCATGACTGATGCGTCCAACTATGCCTTAGGAGCTGTACTTACATAGTTAGATGACCAGAAATGTCCTTATTACATCCACTGTGCAAGTAAGAGTATTGTTGGTGCACAACTTAACTACGCTACTATAGAAAAAGAATTAATGGTTGTAGTGTTTGCACTAGAAAAGTTTAGACACTATGTATTATGATACAAAGTATTCATACACACAGATCATAGTGCAATCCAGTTCATCATGAATAAGCCAATGGTAAGCCCCTATATTATACGATGGCTTGTAATCCTACAAGAGTTCAATTTAACGATGATCAATTGTAAAGGCACTGAGAATGTAGTTGCCGATCATTTATCTCTGTTGCGCTGGGATAGCAAAGAGGATGAGTATCCAATTTTCAATCATTTCCCTTATGAATTCCTCTTTACTAGTGTAGTGAATAACCAATCACCCATGGAGACAAATTGGTACAGTAGCATTCTTACCTATCTCCTTACCCAACAAACACCGCAAGAGCTAGACCTTAAGAAGAAACAATAATTTCTTCACAGAGCTAAGTACTTTATGAAGATCAATGGATAACTTTACAAAGTATGTCCTGATGGCTTGGTTTGATGATGTGTTCCCAACAGAGATAAACTAAGAGTTCTCCAAGATGCTCATGAGGGCCCTTGTGGGGGTGATTATGTTTGGAGACGAACATCCATCAAGATCTTGCTTGTAGGGTATTATTGGCCTACCTTGTTTCGGGATGCCCATCAATTTGTCCAATCTTGTGAGTGCTGTCAATGTGATGGGGGAATGATTGCTAGAATGGAGGGTTCGCAACAATGGATTCAACCGTTAGAACCCTTCGACATTTGAGGGATTGATTTCATGGGGCCCATTACACCAATGTCCAATGGAAAAGCTTACATCATAGTTGTTGTAGACTAGTTAACAAAATGGGCTGAAGCAGTTGTTGTTAAAGATTGCACATCATCTACAACTGCACGATTTGTTGAACAACGAGTCATTAATAGGTTTGGTGTGCCGCGTGAACTTATTTCAGACAATGGTACACACCATAGGTGCAACTTCGCAGAAGTTAATGCAACACTTAGGGGTTGAGCATAAATTGACTACACCATACCATCCCCAAGCGAACGGTCAACCTGAGGTTACCAACAGGGAGATTACTAAGATACTGACCAGAACCATTAGCAAATATAGGCGAGATTGGAGCACTAAACTGAATGATGCTCTTTGGGCATATCGCTCCACATGGAAACTCCGTACAGGCTACTCTCCCTACGCGTTAGTGTATGGAAAACTTCCAACGCTCCCTATCCAAACTGAGGTTCGTACACTAGCCACGACATGTGACCTCAACCTTGACCTTGATCTAGCACAAAAAGAAAGGTTGATGACTCTTATCTTGCTAGATGAGAACCAACTAGCTGCCTTGTCATCTAATGAATAAACAACGTCATGACATGAAAATTAGGAAAGTTAAGTATGAACCAGGAGATAAGGTTCTCTATTGGAACCCCACACATGTATCACAATGTACCAAATTTCAAACACTGTGGGAAGGACCTTACATTATTTATGCAACTTTTCCTTCAGGGGCCATGACCATATATAAACCTGAGAGCCCAGATAAGAGACTAGTAGTCAACATGCAACAAACAAAACCTTTCCATGAGTTTAGGACAACCATAACACATGCTACCTCTATAGGTGGGCAACCTTGCTCATTATTTCGGATCTTCTCCTTCCAACTCAATCATGGGGGAGATGGCCACCTTTGCTAACCATTGATGGCCCTCAGTTCTTTCTAAATTTTTGTTTTACACATTTGATTACATGTTTTTTTTTTGCACATTTTTTTAATCTTTTTGTCTTTTACACCATCATTCATATTTTTACCATTTCTTTGTGTGATTACTTTATTTTGTTCGTCACCCAATAAGTGTTCATGATGGTGGCATGAATAATACCATATTGATTACTAATGTTTGGGTTTTACCTTTGAAATATGATGTTGATATTAAGGTATGGTTCTTTTGATTAAATAGGCAATGAGTCCATGTTCTTCATGCATTCAGAAAATCCTATGGTCTTCCTTGGCTTGGAACTGTACAGTCCCTTGCTCTCTAATAAAATTATTAACAAATTGATGGCTGGGTATATCTCAAACTAAAGAAAGACTCAAAGGATGAAAAGGGTGTGAATTCAAGGGGATTTGATGTAGTTGTGCTAGCTATTCTCTTGAGTGCTTGGATGCTTTTTCCTTGAGTTTTCTGCCATTCTGCCGTTCATAAAATATTTGGAAGTTGAGTACATAAAACTAAGTCTTTGCATGGTGTGGTTCTCACCCAAAAAAAAAGTGAGAATTCAAAGCACACCCCTTAGACATAATAAAGCAATATGGGCTACAAGCACTGGTTATGGAACTGGAAAGACATGTTACCCATGCCTGAAGGTTCCCTCTAACTAAGGCCCTTTCTCGCTTCCTCCTTCTCCATCTCGCTCTCTTCGGAATGGTGCTGACTCTTTGTGGAAGCATTCTTGTTGCTTCAAGAGGATAGGTGGGTCAAATGTGTTGATGTGAGCTCACTGAATGTGGTTTGTTGAGCTTGGATTTGGAATGAGTTCTACTCAGTCACATTAACCATAACACACACACAAGGGACTTTACACAACCTTGTTCTTGGGTTTCCATTCCATTCTCTCCTTTCTACCTTTCTTTTCAATTTTTCACCTCATTGCTGATTTTATCATTAGTTTGTATCTTGGTTGATGCATTGTTTTCCCTTGGTTAATTCTTGTGGGTAAGTTTTTAACTCTTGCTTCTAAATGACATTCCTAGAGCCTATGGACTCTTTGGTTTGTGGCTTTGTCAGGGCATCAAGGGCATGAGCCTACTTTGGGGAGGACCCACTAGCATTCCTTTTTGGTGCATTTGTTAACTTCTTTTCCTTAAATGTTTCTTGCAATCAACAATTTTTTGTTTCATCCCCATCCATGACATCCATTTTATTGGCGTTGCTGTTGTTCCTTTTTCTCCATCTTTCCTAGTCCTTATCTTTTTCCATCATATCACTATTGGAGGTTTGCTCTTAGTCATGGGGACCTAGCACAAATTTTTCAATTTTTCCTAACCCCCACCTTAGGTAGTGACCAGTGTTAAATCTCTAGAATCAGTATTTGCCATAACCACAACTCAACTAATGCACTTTACATTGAGGCAAGGTATCAATTGCATTATGACTTATCTACCCTTGCTCATTTGTGACTGTGTTGTGTGTGTAGATGGCAATCATACAACAATGGACTGGGCTTGGAGGAAACACTCAGGATGGACCGGAACTGGAGCGTTTACAAAAGGAGCAAGATTGGTGGCGTGGCTATGGATAAACAACAAAAGGTGCAATCTTGGCATCGGCAGTAACATGCCTTATTCTTTTTCTCTCTCCTTCTCATCTAGCAGCCGAGTAAAGGTTGAATGTCATTTATGTACAGTGTTCACCTCAGTGGTCATGAACACTAATGTTGTCATGTATTGTATTGTTGACCCATTCATCAGGCACGTTGAGTCTGTCACCCCGTTCCACCGTCAATGATCATTCAGTCAATAATCCCATACCTTCCCAATATTTTGTAAGGAACTCGAGGATGAGTTTTCATTCAATCATGGGGGTATGATGAACTGTGATATCGGGATCACGATATCGCGTCCGCGATATCAGATCCAACCATGCGATGTCGAATACCCGATATCGAGGCTTGTCTCCTCGCCTATAAATAAGAGGCGGTGCCCTTGGTTTTCATATTAGACAGTTAGACCCTTAGCCAAACTCTTGCCATTTTTCCCCTACAAAGTTAGAATTATTTTTGTGTGCTAGCAGTAGGAGTCATAGAGTGAATGGATCTTTATTCGAGCATTGTGTACCTAAGCACACTTTGTGTATGGCAATAAAGACAAACTTTATGATAAACCTTGTAGCATTCAGAATAGATTAATTAGCGTTAATTATTATTTAATGCTTTCTTAGTTGATTAATGATTTCTCTCACCCTACAACTCTCTTAGTTAAATACACTTAGTATGACCACTATGCGTGTAGTGCTTGGTAACCCAGTAATGACTAGTGTTTGGTAATCCCACTAGTTCAGGATGTGTATGGCAAGTGGGAACGGATACTAGTGTTAGGAGTAATTAGAACTTAGTTAATGAGTAGTTAATTTAGATCAGTTACTTAGTTATCTCTCTCCCCCTCCTTAGTAGCACAGGATATAAAACACATAAAAGCTATAAAAATCATATGCCTCAAGCTTACTTAACCATACAACCGTGACATACAAGTAAGTTTGGGAAGACAACGATTAACCAACCCGTTATTGTTCCACAAAGGCACATAGGCACTTAGTCCTTGGAATTCGACCGGATCATGTGTGAAATGCTCGTATTCATATGGTTGAGCGTAGGGGTACCTCATCGCTCATCAGTTGTACCATTAGAATTATGCTCCTCACAAAAAGGTCAAAAAGTGGTAAATGAGAAAGTTCCATTCTAAGAAGATGCAATAGCATATTCTTACTTTAAAGGAAAATTATTTGAAAATAATAAGTCAATAAACTAAATTTCACTATTTAAAATAGTAATTCTATAAGCCTTTTATAATATTATTTAATTTAATCATATTATATAACAATTTCTTAAAATATTTTATTAAAAAGATTAATTTATCAAAGATGTTTAATCATTCAAAGTTCCTTGTATTTATAAGCTTCAAGATTTCAACATATCTTTTTTATGAATTAAATAAATATACAATGAAATAAATATATGAATTTTACATTATAAATTTAAGGTAAGCCTCCTTTTGAATGAATAGTTTATTATTACTAAAAAAATAAATAATTCGTACATTTATTATTAGTAAATAAGACTTCTACTCTTTTTCTCTAAATTAATTATTTGCATTGCTCGAGATCCTCAAACTTTGCAAGACATTAATAAATATACCGAGTTAAAATCCAAAATATTACTCAATTTGAAATTTGCCAAAATAAATTATTAATTTTATCTAACCAAATTTCCTTTTAACTTGGTCTACCAAGAGTGAAATCCAAGTTTGGTTTTTTTGACAAATGAATAGGAAAATGTTGGGATAAATTAGAACATAGGTCAACATTTGATTGCAAATATCCAACATTGGTGTAATATCTCCTACCCAGTGGAGTTTTATCATCCTCTTCATGCATATCTTGGTACCTTCTTTTGTCGTTTCTTCCCTGGGTATTGAAAAATAAAAAAAATATCATACTAGTTAATAGAATTAAATTTAAATAAATTTAGAGATAGAATAGGCATCATTTTATATTCTAGAATTTAGCTATGAAATAACTTTTGTAGAGTACAACATTATTTTCTTTTTTGATTTATATGTTTTAATTCACTTTTCTTAAAAGAAATATTCTACTATTGCTTATATTTTTTAAGCAAAAAAATTAATTAGCAAATGATAAAATATTTTTCTAAAGTTTTTGATATCAACTAAGAAGATAAAATTTCTTCTTTACATGTAGTTTATAAATACCACTTATTTATTTTAAAAATATTTAAGTGAACAAAGTTAAGGAATTTCTTACCTCCATAGATGCATTTAAGGGACTTGACCCTAATTGTGTTCCTACTTTGGGAAGGGAATTATGAGAATAGTAATTCATCATTCCACCTGAAGGAGAGAGGTACAAACTTTCATGTTGATCATCTATCCATATCCTTTTCCTACATATCATAGGTAGATATTAAAAATATTAGAAAATATATCATTGTAAAATCATTAGAAACTATAAGATGATATAATTTTAGGTTATTATGCAAAAGCAAGATTTTAAAACTCAAGTTAATGTTAAATTAAAGCTAAATTTCTAAAGAATAATTGAGTTACTTTCTACATGTGAAAAAGCCTTTATAGAAGGTTAAATAAAGAAACGAGAATCATCGAAAAGGTGAAGGCTTTAACCATTATTTATTTGATGGCCACCTCATGCTATAGTCCTAAGCATATATTTTTATTGTGACCAAGGTGACCAAGGTGACATGAGCCTCATAATATACTCTTTGGAATTGAACTTGACTTGCACAATTAGAAGCCACTTGTTCTAACCAAGTGAGCTATAACTTACTAACAAGTAAAAGAAAGACAATATGTAAGAGTAATTAGTCGTAAACATGTTCCTTGTAGAAAATAATGTATATTATAAAATCTTAAAACTTTAGTACATAGCTTGGGTAAAATCATCTTACTCAAGCCTATGTAGAAAGATATATTATGAAGATAATTCATGAATCAAAACAAAATGAAAACTTAATTTTCGCCGAGAGGCCAACTACCAATTGTAGATTATAACACTAGATAATATTCTATCCATGACCCTCTAGGAAAGCCTATTGGTAGCACTAAATAATATTTCATCCATAACAAAAGCAATTTTACTATCCTTTCATACACTTTCAAATTTCAAATTTAATTTTGTTTGGTTTTACATTCTATGTGTGTATCCTACCAAATTTATTAGAATAACAAACTAGGTATATATGACACATTTTTTATTATTCTATTAAATAATTTTTTATTACTCTATTAAATAATTTTCTGGAAAAGAATGCAAAGGATTTAGTAAGGATGTATATCTTTCTTTACAAGAACACAAAAAGATTCTCTTGTCTAAATTATAGATATATTATATAAATATATAATTAAGCTAGTTAGTAAAGCCAAACTTCAAAAGTGCCATTTGCTCTCTTGAAATAATGATCTTCTTAACCTTAAAAGATGTAAATTAAAAATTTTTACAGATTTGATTAAAAAATAATTTCTAATAAAGGAAATATGGCTTCATAAAACAATATTTCTAAAAAAGGCTTCAAGAATGGAATATGGGGGGTGGGGGGTGGGTTGGGGGAGTTGAAGATCAATATTTAAATTTGAGCTTTAAGGATTTGAAAACAAGGATCAAATAGAAGGCATTAAAGTACATGTAGGAACAATCATGTGAAAAAAAAAACACAATTTTATTTTTTGTAGATCAAAGGAGGATCCTTAACAGACATACCTAGTTATTTATCTACTATTATTTCTAAACAAAGTAAGGTGGCAATCACAAGTGCTTGCATTGGATCTTAGTATATATTGATTGAAATAGGGAGATGGATTACTCTTCAAAGAGAGCACGACATTTGCATAATTTGTATACATGTAGTAGTGAAAGATGAAGAGCATATCTTTTTGAATTTTCATTTCTTTAATTCCCTTAGACTTAAATATAATATTCAGGTAATAACTATGCCATGCTTGTTTAAGCTAGAAATGTCAACTTTGGGTCATTTTCTTGATGAAGCATTCAAGACCCATCATGATCATATGGAAAGTCTTGTAAAAGTTTTGTTTAATCCTATAGACCCTTTATGGTCTCACAAGAATGTAATTAAATATTTCCATTTCCATTTATTTTGTTTTTTAAGAATATGTGATTATTTGCATGACTATTAAATCTTTTGTTATCTTAAAATAACCTTTTGCAAAGTTGATTTGTATTAAAATAACCTTTAATAATCATATTTATCTGTTACGTAAATTTTAGCATTGTATGTACATCTTTATAAAGGGGAAGGAAGATGACACAACACTTTTCTATGCAAGGCAGTGAATCTCTAAAGCGTATAAACTTAAGATTTCATTGAAGACGTTGGGTTTTAAAACTTATTGAATTTTTAGTTTTAAAATCAATAAAGATAAAAGATTTCATGAAGATGTACTATAAAACCTTTGAAGGCCAAGATAAAGTTGATTCAGTACATCCAATGGTGTTTTAGGAGTCATAGGAGGAAAGTTAACAGGTTTTTTACTTAACATTCAATAAGATAGTTTTAATCGGCTGTCAGATCTTCCAAAAATTAAAGGGACAATCAAACATTGGAAAACTAGGTTCGTATACAAATCAATTAAATATGGAGATTGCAAAACAGAATGCACAAGATAAGAGCGATTCGGAGGATACTGAAAGGAATGATTAACGTACAGTGGAAAAGAACTAGTAAACCGCAGAACTACTATATTGTTAGTGTACTGTAGTGAAAAGATGGGCTAGGTACCCGTGAATCTAATTAACAAGTTCATTCTTATGCGTTTGTCCTATGTATTTGGCTTTAACGTGGTTTGTTATGTCTGTACAAATCTGTTTTAACTTTGTTCATCCATATGAAAAAATTTCCAAACCTAACAAGAAGACCAAATCGTTATAAATCTCTATACTTTAGTTCATTCAAATCAAAAAATTTCAGAACTGAGCGAGAAGACAATTAATATTTATGATGTATCTATAATATTAATAATAACCCAGAAATCCAGAGAGTTGGAAGCCTGTCTCCTGGGCAAACTGTGCACGTGACTATTATCGGTGCATGCCGAATGCATTGAAACCTGAACTTCTAAAAGCCCCATATTCATTTATCCTGAACTAATGCAAATTATATTTCCCAGATCCTTCTCTGCAGCTTAACAAAAACATTAATTTCAAAGGTTTCGGGTACTATAAACTTCACTACTCTGGGAGATCCCAGTTGGAAGCAACTTTACACCCATGTACAGTCGAATCCACGCACAGTTGAATCTGTGCACAAGAGCTAACAGAAAACTTGGCAAGTGCAAAAGTTGGGAAAAGAAGCTCAATAAATCACCTTTCATGCCTAACAAAAACATATACTAGTTTTGTTAGATCTGTTGTTCTCATGAAACTGTAACTGAAACCTATATTATAATAATGCGTACCATCAATCTCAATACGTGTAGGAAACCTACAACGAGCCAGCTGAGAAGCCTGAGACCTGGAAGAAGGATAAGCTCTAGGAAATCGTTTCCAAATTTCCTGGTTCTCCACAGAAATCCGAACCTTAATTTCAGGCACATACAGGAGAAGCCCAGGATTCCTAAACTGGCAATAATCCAGAGAAGCCATAATCCCTGGAACGGAATGCAGGCAGAAGAAGTAGATTCCAATATTCCATAATTGAAGCGGTGGAGGAATCTAGTAGAAGAGTAGAGCATAGGATACTGTTCATAGTCATAGGCATAGGACCCCAAAGCCAAGGCTGCAGAAAAAACAATATACAGTCAACCCACGGATTCCGATCAGTGATGACTAATATATATAATGGCCGATTCGATCGATCTCATCTCCCTCTTCTGGGGAGGAGGTTGTCAGTCAATGAAATTTGCAGCACAGCACAGTACACTACAGGCTAGGCTAGAGCAGCGCAGGCCTAACGCCTGATGATGGGTATATTCGGGCAGAAATTTGCAGAGAGGACTACTACGAATGACGAAACAATATGTGAATGGACCCGCCTCTTCCTCCTCACGCTACGACAAGTAGTTTTCTTTTTTCTTACATGCCCATGAGCATGAAGACGATGATGCTTCGTTTTCACGTGGTGTTGCTTAAGCTCAATTGTTTAATTATTATCCAAAAGCTAAAATGCAGCGCATAATACAGTGTGAGTCAGTCAGTCAGTCAGTCAAGGAAAGAGAAGCCCCAACAGTATCTACTAATACTACTGCTACTACGCTTCTTCTTCTTGGGCTCCGCACTTCCTTCCTTCTTCCCTGGTTTTGTTATCAATTTTGTTTGATTCGCCGTGGAACATGGATCAAGAAGGGTCATGGTAGGTTTCGAGCGCATTCAATTTGAAACAGGGAAAAGCAGAATAGAATATGACCAAACAAACCAGATCGTCATACTCATATATGCCAAAGGCAAAATCATCAAATATATATATATATATATATTAAGGGTGGTAGCTGTACCTGGGATTTGAATAGGAATCTGGCTGTAGTTGTGACTGGAATTGAGAAGATGTTGCTGTTGCAGTAGCGGCTGCTGTTGATGATGATTTGCTCTGCTGCATTGACGCCATTGTTGACATTCTCATGATGCTGCCGCTGTTTAAGGTTTCTTTAGCCTCCTGCTGCTGCTGTCCGTTGCTGTTGTTGCCTGATAATTCTTCGGTTATTTCTCCCCCACTCGATGTTTCTGGTAGTTCTGACTGACCTGTAACAGTCATGGAGCATGCATAGCACAGTTAGGTCTGCCGGAAGGGCCGAAACCAACATTTATTGTCATCTGGGGTAGGGTTTTGAAGGGTAGAAAGAATTTTGAGCAAGGTCTTGCACCTGAGGTGGCTGCAGGCTTGTCTGTTGTCTTGACTGTTCTATACATCTGCACAAAACAAAACATAGCATCCAGTGCATTACATCGAATTACCGCTGGATATTGAGTACCATCTGCATCCAAACTCTCTTCGTTCTTTCTTTCCGTGCAAAACAAAGAAACCAGAGCCAAGCAGAATATAGACACAGATGATCATACCTGCAGATGACTCTTGACATGAGCCAAGGTCAGATCTTTCACATTCATCAGCTCCAAAACTGACTTGGGTGTTGCCCCTGCAAGCGTAACCCAACAGACAACAGGCATCGACGGCAGCTTGTTAGATGGTTCATGGAAGAAACCAACGGAACCCACAAACACAAAATTATGTGCAGTTCAGGAATCTGTTAGAAGAAAAAAGTTGCAGAAACTTGACAGCGAAGTAAGAGGATTGTGTCGGTGAAGAAATGAATGTTGAAATTTTGAAATTAAACCATACTTTCGTGGCCGCCCAGAAGTTCGACTGCTCGAACAAAATGGGCATGGAGTGTGCTCGTCCATCTCATCCTGGGAGCCCTCATGCTCCTCTTTGACGGCATTCTTGGAGCCATTTTTGAAGCTCTCGTGCCGTTGCTTGATTCTTCTTCACAGACTGTTGAGCTTCTGTTGTTTCTGATACGTTGGCCATAATGATGTTGTGCGGTGCCATGGTGAAGATTTGGTAATCTTGGAGACATTCCTTCTGCTTCATCAATGCAACTATTACCTCTCCCAGTTCCCATGCCTATTCCTAGGCTGGATCCACGGTGTTGATTCAGATGATGATTGTTCACGAAATAATTGTGCTGATCTGAAAAACTTCCATTAAAAGATGAGCTCTGGCTGAGGAATCTGCTTGATGGAGCCTGCAAGGGCGGCCTCATCACCGGAGACTCCAATCTTGGACCCAATCCCAGTGATGCTTCACCGAGGCTGTAAGAACTGTGTTGTTGCAGAGGGGAAAAGGATTGTGACGGGCTTTTGTGGATTGGGAAGCTCTTGATAGGATTTTCAATGGAAGAAATCCAGGGCTGTTGCAGACGCAGATTCTGTGGATTTTCTTGGATTTGGTGTCTACCCGAGGGGGGATGAGCCAGGCAGAGGTCGACTGCAGCATCCAACTTATTGAGAAGACCTTGGCTGGCATCGCTGGAATTGGAGGAACCTTCACTGAGATTGTTGGTGCTGCTACTGGTTTTGAAGATTCTGCCGAACAAACCCAATCCCAGCAGGTTGCTGTCCGGCTCTGTGCTGCTGGACGCGGATGTGTGTTTGCTGTTGGGAGGGCTCAACTGGAGTGACAAGTCTGCCCCGCATGTCCCCAAAGTTTCCATCTTGATTAACACCTGCTTCAGAGTTCAGATTTTTCTCTCCATCAAAACCAATCCTAGAATCTCTTCAGTAAATTCTTCTCCACTGTTCCTTGTATCCAAGCTTTGCATCGACGGATCCAATTCCTCAGAGAACTTCTCAAGAACCCTAGAGCTCTGAGTCATGCATGATCAATCTGATAAGGACAGACAGAGACAAATCCAAATCAGATTCATGGATAGCTTGGAGAGAAGTTGCGCGGAGCCACTCTCTCAGAAAGGATTTGCAAAATCTACCCTGGACATGGAATTGCGCAGAGCTACAAGGACTTGTGGGGCTGAATTCAATCAATTGTGAGCAGCAGCAGCAGCAGAGAGGCCACAGCCCAACACCGACAGAAATACAAGTACAGATGAATCAAGATTTACTAGGCCATGATCATGATTCTGGCGGAGTAAAAGAATGACAAAACAGAAGCAAGCAGCAATGGATTTCCGACACAGCCCACAGGCCTTGAATGGAGAGACAGAGGGAGTGATCGATAGCTAAATGATGAACCTAGTCAATGCGGCCCCCTTAATACCCCATACGCAAGAAAAAAAGAGAAACCAGAGAGCCAACAAGAGAGCATATAAAGTTGAATTAAAGAGAAGAACACGGATGTAAGTATGATGATAAAGAGGAGGGCAGAAGAAACACATGATACACTAAGATACGGCATCAATACCTTCTACTGCAACTTGGTTCATGTTCTCTGTTTGTGTGACTTTGTTGCATGTTTTGTTCCAATTGCAGAACACGGAAGAGAATGGAATATAACCGGCTGTTACCGGTGCGCGCTGGTGGTGGTGGTGGGTACGCTATGCGTCATGGGCATGGGTCACACTACTGGACACCATTATTATTCTTCTTCTTCTCTGCTGCTACTCTTTTCCCCACCTGCGTTGACTGGAGCAAATCATTTCGTAATAATTCAAAAATTATAAGACCCACGGGATCATTCTTGGCGTTTTTTATCTGGGATTTGCAGCAAGCAATCTAATGACACAATTGTTAAGGTAAGTGAGACATGTAAATATGAAATTGGTGACACTAATTGTTTTTTTTATTAAGTGGTTTAACAGCCGACGACTGAGCCGGACGATCCTCCTGGGAATCCGCGGTAGGACTTGTAAACGAAACAGTCGGGTTGGTGTCTTTTTTGTTATTCCCTTGAATTTGTTTGTTTGCTTTGTTGCACTTTGCAGTCTGGTAAAAACTGCAGGAATCAGGTTCCAAACTTAACAGTTAAAAAGTGGGTTCAGGCTGTGGCCCTTGAAAAATCTAACCCCAACCAGTGAAGTAGCAGGAGCACGGTTTTGAGGTGGGCCATCAATCATGGTGGCCATGATGATGACGATGATGATGCATGAAGATCGAAGAGGATATGAAATATGAATGGCGATGGATGGGAAAGAATCAGACGGAGAGAGAGAGAGAGAGGGATATATATGATTCATGATCACAGCCATGATGAGGCCCATGATAAGGTGCCGGCAGCAGCCATGACAGAAGAATTCCCATATTTAAGAAAGCCAACAGAGTCCTTTCACACAAACCAGAGAAAAAAACAGAAGTCTGATCACATCTGGACATCCTCAGAAACCCCCACCTGCTCGCAATAACCAAAGTCCAGAACCTGCCTTTGCCTTTCCCTTTTCCTATGGACTTTACCTCGTTCTCTTTCTTGGGTCAGGCTCGTTTCCTGTTTTCCTCATTCAATGCTTTCAAATTTCTTTTGGGTTGTTTTCATGGCATCATAAACGCTCCCAATTTTGTCACAGAGGACAAGCCCATGAAGCCTGTGTGGCCACGAGATCATCCACAAACCCACAACCGGAGGAGGGCAAACATGGAAAAGGCAGCACAGGGGTGGATTTAATGCAGTGGACCCTGGGTTTTTCTCGTCTGGGAAGTTTGTTTTGATGCAGAAATTCACAGAAACCCTAATATCTGTTTTAGGCCATGTTGTGCATATTGCAGTGGCAGTTTCAGATCTATTTTGCTTGACTGATTGAGGAGAACCATGTATGTGTTGGGTATCGTTGACACAGAAATGTGATGGAGAATGGAAGTGACATTTTTTGGCATTCTGTGATGGAAATAAAACCACCAATGGACTTTGCCTGTACTGTCAAGTCCAGCTGAGAATGTCCTGTGCACTCCATTCCTCCAGTAGTCCTCCTCCATTGTTGCTGCTGCTGCTGCTTGTGGATATGGATGCAGAAATCTCAGCTTCTTCTTCTTGTTCTTCCTCTTCTTCCTCACCACACCACCTTTCCGATCAGTCTCACATCACTCTTCCACACCTCTCCTTCTTTTCTGCCCCTTGAAAAAGCTGGTCCAACAAGGTGTAATATTCTGCTTGCTATTACCTCAACAATCAATGTGATCGGTGACTTTCAATGTCCCCTTGAAATTCCTTGTGCTGTCTTTTATTTATTTATTTATTTATTTCGCTTTGTGGCTGCCTATCCATGACTTGTAAAGCTCCACTTCTTCAAACAAGTAACCCGTACCTCACCAATAATTTGTGTGTTTCCAAATGGGACTCATAAAAAATTCATGGTTTAAAAGAATCAGCTAATTTCATGGTTCAAAGAATTTAAGACTAAAATGGAATCCGGTAACCTGGTGGTTATGGATTGGTCCCATCTACTACTGTGCCTGAGGTGGGAAATCAAATCCCCTTTAATCTGCGGTCTTTTCCGTGGCTAAAAACACTAAATAAGTACTTCCAAAACAGCCACAAAATGACTAAAGTCGTGTGGGTCTGCAACATGGCAAACTGTCCAAAAATCAGATGGTAACAAGCTTATCCTTTTGTTTGAATTGTATCATCAAAATATTCTTGGTGGTGTTTATTCCCAGTGGATATTATCGATCATAAAGAATATGGAAATTAGGCGGCATCAATACTATATAAAAATATAACCCCTAGCATTGTACCTGATGTCCTGGTAGCCAGCTCAAAACTGCTTCAAACTGGACACTTTCGGGATTCTTTTTGTTAACACAAAAGTCGGGAATTCGTTTAAGGAAACAGCATATGCAGCATCCATCCATGCCTTAAGCTATTCTCTGTTTTAGCATCCCAAAACACTTTTATAAAAGATTTAAAAAAAATTGTATTCAGATGCTTCCGTCTAAGTCCAAGATGCCAAGCATGCATGCAGAAGCATGACAAAATCCCAAATGTTTACAACGTACCTTTCTTGTGAATGCATGCTATGGCTCCTTAAAATCCGTTCCTTAGCCATAAAGCAAAACCAAAACGGCTTTAAAAAGGAAAAATTCTCAGCAGAGCAGAACCAGAACCCCCGACGGCATGAATGACAAATTCCCAAATCCTAAAAAGAATAGATTTTTGCATGAAAAGGGCACCAAAGAAAACAAGAAAAGCCCCTCCAACTCAATGTGAAAATCAACTTTCCCATTTGCACGACCAGACCACCCAGTAAGAAATAAAGCAAAAGCAACCATGAGTAAGCCACTGCAGAGAATATCCTTCAAACTCGAAAAGAAAACCAGCAACGACTGAGAACAGGCGACCAATGACAGTAAAGTGAATTGACAGGATTGTTACCTCTACAGAATCATCAACAAGGCATAATATCAGGAAACAAACAAACCAACCTCTGACAAGACCTCCTTTTCACCTAAATTTTTCACCGCCCTGAGACAAACATCATACCATGAACAAATTTTGCTTCGATTCTAATTCATGACTGCTTTTGAAAACAATCTATTCTCCTCCGTTATTCTCTTCTCCCCCACCAAAAATGAAAAGTGACTGCTAGCTCTGAACAATATGCAAATCTACCACTTTGGTGAATCCTGATTTGGGGGACATTTTCACACTGCTAATTGGAATTTGGAGTCCTGATTGGGTCATGTTTGCGTTTTGTTAAAACCCACAAAATGTGCAAAATCGCATCACAGCATCCTAAACCATGCCATCCCAAGGTAAAAATTTAGAATTTTTGGGAGGGAGCGTGTGCCTCAAAGATGTGGGTCCCCACAATAGCAGTAAAATACTGGTCCTTTTAGCTTTATAATGGCGCTATCCCCATCGTATGCTTTATTCCATGCTTTATCCTAAAGTCAAATAATGCTACATACGAAAGCATCATCTTTTCCTAATAATTCTATATATTTTGGGCAAACCATGGAACGCTTTTCACACCTTCCTCAAGCTCACGTATGTGCCATATCGGTGGGGCCAACCTTGAAATGTCATCAAATCAAATCCTTACTGAACCACAACAACTTTATTTTGCATGGCCATACTATAATAATAATCATTACATTGCCGCCATATTATAATAATCATTACATTGCCGCCTGC
Organism: Gnetum montanum; assembly: GCA_015680685.1. Lineage (NCBI taxonomy): Eukaryota > Viridiplantae > Streptophyta > Gnetopsida > Gnetales > Gnetaceae > Gnetum > Gnetum montanum. The sequence continues at coordinate 913,874 of MNCI01010894.1, forward strand.
TGTTACTGTTGTATACAATTCGTCAAGTCTACACATTTTGCCACACCCATATGCCGGAATGTTGTAATCATGAGGGAATCATTGCGACGTTTTCTTTGTTTTGTTTCTTTGCTCGTATGACTTAAATTACATATATCAAATCAAATTTGAAGGTTTGATAGCCACGCCTCCGCAGTCTTAGCAAGACCCTCTTCCTTTCTTGTATCCATCCGAATAATTAGTGAATTGATTAAGCAAACCAAACGAACTCGCAAGGATGATGTGACAAGGACAGCAACGAATGCTTCACGGATAGCCTAAGCCAAATAATCAAACCAGAATCAATGATATTGTTGTTTTGGTTAGTGATTTTTTGTAAAAAAAGATTCACATGTTTCCTTAATCTACGGTGCTACTTTTTTGGGTTGTGTGATTCATTGGGTTTGTTCCCAGTAGCATGATGTTGTGCTATACAACTTGGTCAAAGTGCGTACTTGAAGCTTTAACATGGATTAATGACCGTCCTTCCAAATTATTGATGTGTTTTCTTTCAGTCAGGGATTCCATGTTTGAGGTCACAACTAACAGAATAAGCCTCGAAAACACCACAATCCAGTGTTCATTCCTTCCTATAGCTGCATTGAAATTGTTCATCCTTGGGCACGTCAGCCAAATGTATTTTGTTTTATATGATAAGTTTAGTTGAAATTCCAAATGCGACATTGTGTGGTTTATTAAAAAAAGGATGTTGACATCACCGAATATGTATGACAGGAACACTAAAGGTTTTCCATGAGTTTTTTTTTTTTTTAAAAAAAACATGATTTGAATGAGTTTTCCCCACTTTTACTAGAGATTCCTTCTCCTAAAGGTGTAACATTATTGCTGCAAACGTCAACATATCATCAGCGTAACAGTTCGTAGCTTTTTGTCCGAGATAAGTTCATGTATATTTTTACCATACTCTTTTAATTCCACATTTTTCAACATAGCACTTCAAATCAAACTTACAATCATCACAATCATCCGCTATTTGAAGTTTCCTTGAGGTATTTGAGATCGTTATGAAAAAGCATTTTTCATAGACATCTACATATGCATTTATGTATAGATATAACCAATATGTTATATTAGAAACATCATAAAGGAATATCATAATATCTTTAGAATGATTCAAACTAGTAACTTTAGCTACCTTTCATTGGCATTTATTAGTTAAACTACTTTGTACAAAGGATATCAATAAAAATAAATCCTAGAGCATATGTCGTTGACTAGTTGATTAGTTAAACTACTTTGTACAAAGGATATCAATAAAAATAAATCCTAGAGGATATGTTGTTGACTAGTTGTTTAGCTCACATTACTTTGCACTACTGGGTTCAAAGCTTGATATCTACACCCTAAGCATGTTAGCCTAGACGTGTTGTTTTAGGCATCTTCAATAATCTTACCCTCCAAAAAATAAAAATAAGTCCTAAGTAGAACATATTTTAAAAAATTTATGTAGGGGTGTTAGACCCAAAAAAAATAGTGGGCGGGGGCAAGGAGGAGGAGGGGTGTAAAAGCCCAAAAAGAAAAAAAGAATAATAATATTTTAAAAATTCAAAGTACAATCAAGCTTGAAAAACCTCCCCTTTAGGGTAGGAAAACAATTAAGTCTTATCCTCATTTAGAAGCACCCTCACAAGTTTTCGCTTCTTACTAAGGGGTTTCTTGCAAAAAGAAGGAGAAAACTCTCTCTAAGGACAAAATAAAGCTTCAATAAAATAAATGAATAAACAAAAACATAACCTAAAAGCTTTACATCCTTGAGTCTCCCAAACAAAAATAAATTAATATTGAAAGAAATAAATTAGTTATTCATCTTTCATTGAAAGCTTTTTTCCTTGAACCTATAACTAAAAAGTGACATCTTTGAAAATCTGATATTTAATTCCTCAAGAAAGGTCATAGTTCCCTTGTTACTAAAATCTAACTGCATATCAAAGTTTCTAAATAGAATAGAGAACAGGTAGCTAAAGACACTTCCAAATGCAAAGAAAGGAAGTAGACAAATTCTTGATATCCATTTCCAAAGACACTAAAAAAAACTTAAATTATTTAGATTAGGCTCAAAATAAAAAGGTGTTCCTAAAATTTTGAAGATGAAATTTATTTTCAATATTTTCCAAGGCTTGAGAATAACCCACTCATCAATATTTCCATTGCAATAAATAGCAGTTTTTACCAAATAATATGGGAGTCAAATAACATGGAATATTTATACACTCTAACTAATAAAGTAATGATATGTTGCAAAGAATTGTTAATCATAAAAAAAATCATTTGCAAAGTGCATGTTAAATAATTGCATACATTGATCATCAATTGAAATTCCCTTAATAATGTTCATCTACAAATTATAATGTAAATTATGTGAAAGAAAGTCTGTAACAATAATAAAAAGATAGGTAAAAAGATAGGGAGCAAGCGGACAACTTTAACGAGCTGATTGGTAAAGAGAAAAGGAGGAACTCAATCCAAAATTTGTAGCAACATGAGCATTAGCATCCTTGAGTAGGAGACAAATAAAATAATCACCAAATTCTATAGATAAGTAATAATATAATTCCAATCCATCTTGTTATAAGCTCTAGCATAATCTAACTTAATAAAAGAAATGTCCTTGTTAGTATTAAATCCCCATTGCATTTCTTCACAAGTTGCAATAACATTATTTAGATATATCTACATTTAACAAAACCTGTTTTATGGTTAATTTTAATAAGATGTTATCATCATCATCCTATTCTTGTCCCCAAAAAACTAGGATCAACTATAGAAGTTCTTTTTTGCCATTTGCCTCTATGAATAGCTAGATATTTGTTTATTTGCAATTTCTTCAAATCATCAATTATTTTTTCCTATGTCTTGTTGATCTTCCTTTTGGTGGCTTTTCTAAAACAATGAGGTAGTAACCTTTTCTTTATAAGTTTGTTTTCTAGTCTTCTTTGCATTTTCCCAAATTATCTAAGTCATCTAAGCCACTCCAATTCTTCCTCTAATGTTTGTATTGTACAATTTATCTCTTATAGTAACATTCATCATCCATCTCATGATTTTAACAAGATGTGATAGCTATAAACTAATAAACTACTTTAATTTCTAAAAGTATATTCTTTGCTTAAAAAAGCATAATATAATATCATGTTATTCTCTTCAATTTAAATTCATATAATAAGAAAAGCTTATGGATTTCTTCTATCTATTTCTGATATTTATTTACTAGACTAATAACCCATACAAAAGGTTCATAAAGAATAGTTGATTAGACAAAAGCATGATATAGTTATTTTCAGATATTCTAAGCTAGAATAGACTAGAAAATGAGGAATCTATGGCTCACTACTACCTCATCATGACTCAGATCATGCAGCACTAAACTAGTGCTTAAAGAGTTAGAAAATGTTTTTCTTTCAAGAGCTAGCACTACACTAGTGCTGAACTTGCATTCAAGTCACACTTCATGACTTAACTAATTCTCATCATTTCAAGTTTGTACATTGTAGTTGTATTACTATAGCATTGAAGTTATGCTTCATACCAACACTAAACTCACATCCTAGTTGTGCTCATCTTGAGATTCTTTTTAACACACAAAGTAATGACATGGCAACTTTTGGTTCAGTTGCATCCTTGAAGAAACTACCTAGCACTGATCTTGTAGTCTACCCAAGGGTAAGAGAGAGTATTGATCTTGTAGTCTACCCAAGGGTAAGATAGAGTATTGATCTTGCAGTTTTACAAATGGGACTAGTTGTATTTATACCAGATAATTGGATGTCATGTTACTGAAGTGAGATAGGTGTTGAGTGAAGCTAGATAGAAAGGGATTTGACCACTCGTTTTAGTTACACTTGAGACGTCATTATGTTTGCAATCTAGCTAGTAATAAGTGGCTCAAGTGGTTAGCTCATTATCTTGTTAGGTAAGATTTTGCAAGTTTGAGTCATACTTAAGGCATCATTATGTTCATCTATGATGGGACGCGATATCGCGTCTTCCCCTGCAATATCACGTACGTGATATCGCAGTCCACGACAATGTCTATAAATAAGAAGCGGCTCTCCCTTGTTCATTATTAGGAGTTAGGAGTAGCGAAGCTCTAGTAGTTTGATCCCTCCAGAGTTAGATTATTTTTCCAGTGTTTGCTTGTAGTGTGGTGAATGTAATTGTACGACATTCTTTATTCGAGTGTGACGTACTTGGACACGCACATGACTAGCAATAAAGATCGAGATTACTTCATCATTACAACATTCACTTTGTTATTTATTTTTTATTTATTTGTTATTTATTGCTTTTTCCTCTCACCCTTATTTCCTAGTAACGCGGAATGAGTACGACTTGATGACGAGCATTTACGTGTGACTACTTGGTATCCTAGTGGCGTACCTAGGATCTGCACTTGGTAATCCCAGTGGTAGTTGTGCACAAGGTCCAAGATGTGTACAGTTGATCAAGGAACGGTTGCTCATCGCAAAAGCTAGTTTAGATACTCTTACCCTTTTCCTCCTAGCTTAGCTTAGTTAATATTATTTTCCACTGCCTTCAAGAGTAGCATTAGAATTAGGACGACATCATACATCTCACTTTGGACTAAACCATACATGACAAATATAATACTAGTCCAGGTGGGAAGACAATGAACTACGACCTAAGGATAACTATCTAGGTGCCACAACTAGTCTGTCTGTGGAGTTCGACTGGATCACGCGTGAGAATGCTCGTATTCGTATGGTTGAGTGTAGGGGTACCTCACCACTCATCATTGGCGCCGTTGTCGGGGACGGTGCTAGTTATCTAGATTAGTTATATCATACAAGGTCGCTATATAGGACTTAACGATATATCTCTTAGAAAGAAGAAATAATTATAAAAAGTCACACCTAAATTCACACACAACTTTAAACAATGCCTCTCCTATAAGACTACTATAACAATGCCACTCTTAGTGAGGAAGTTCATTGGAGAACCAACGAACTATATGACGATGAAGATTAGAGTATACAACCTGAAGTAGGGGTTTCTTATAAACATGAACGGAAGCAACGTCATCACAACACACACAAGTATAACTTGCTCGATGACGATGAACCCCCACTGGCCACTACAAACTTAACACAAATACAAGAGGCTGTTCGAATCTCACGTAGGCATTGTAAAGAGAGCCATCTACCCAGGCTCGATTTAAACAACTTCCCTACTTTTTCAGGAGGCTATGACTTAGATCCGCATCAACATTTACAGGCCTTCTACAATGCCTGCACGTGGAATAACATTGATAATAGGTGGCAAAAACTTAAGCTCTTTCCTATGACATTCGTTGACCAAGCAAAAGTATGGTATAGATTGTTAAAACCAAATTCAATATGACACTGGTCAACAATGGTAGAAGTCTTTAATGAAAAATATCAAACCTACGTAAGAGTTTCAGCCTTGAGGAAAAAAATCCAAGGATGGAAACAAGCAAAACATGAACCCTTGGACATGGCCTTAGAAAGATATTATGCATTATTAAACAACTGTC
>MNCI01010894.1:919456-958996 GCA_015680685.1 Gnetum montanum
AGAAGAAGGAGAAATGGCTAGATGGGAGAGTGTTGAAAAAGATCAATGGGACCAAAATATTAACTCAACAAAGGTCCATGATTATACAAAGGAGAAATCAACCAATCTCAAGGTGGAAACATCATCTTTGCCAATACAACAATCATTAGAAGAAGTTGAGGCAAAGATCAATAGGATGTTGGAATGGATGTATCAAAAGCGTGGAGAATTTATCAACAATATTGGGGATAGAGTTATGACAACCCAAGAAGTAGGACGAAATAGTAAACAATCGGAAAGAAGGGATAAGGAAAATAAGAGCTCAACTGCCAATCATACGTATGAATGCAACATATGCCTGTACGATCACCCCAAGGGCCAATGCCCAATATTGTTACATTTACATGAGCATTGGAGAAATACGTTACATCCAGAGTTCGTATAGAGATACTGTGTTCAATCATAGTGGTAACAATCCCAGTCGTGGGGGAGACCACCCTTAGACTAGAGGCACCCTTCATGTTATCCGAATCCAAATGCTTATCTTGTTCAACATCCCGTTTCTCCAACTGGGCCACCATTCTCTATCACACCACACTACTATTCTCCACAATAGTATCAAACCATGCCTCCAACACACCCACCACCTTGTGCACCTTATACTCCTCCTAACTTTCAGCATTTTCATTCTTTTCCTCCTTCCTCAGTGCCACCAATTGTTCCTAAGGTGTCTGTGCCATAGAAACAACCTCTAAATGCTACTTGTGCTCCTGCTACCAATAGCAGTGAGAGGCCTCCTCAACATCCAAAGCGCCCCTTCTTTAAACACGGCTGTAAGAAGGGACAACCAAATTCCGAGGCCACTGTATCTTCCAACTCAACACAAGCCCCACATTGTGGTGCACCCTTACCTTCGAACTCAATGCCTCATGTAACTTCATCAGGGCCACCAACTCACACTATAACAACAATCCATCCTAATGAACACAGAGATGGAGAGCGATAATCCAATCCTTGCATACCATCTAACGGTCATAAACATCATAGTGGGTAAACTCGTTATCCGGGAACTACATCGTATAAAGTGCCCCACTATGCTTATTATAATCAAGTGTTTGAACCCCGAGGGGCTAAGTATAGACCAGCTCCAATACTTCCAACATGCAAGGATCCTTATCTTTCATTTATTAATCCTTGTCATCCTCAACCGATTAGTTATGGGGGATATCCCCATTTGAATGACAAGCAGGATTAATAAATATTTTTCATTTTCTTTAATTTTACAGCTTTTTGTTTTCCAATTTTTCATTTTTCAACTTTTTTTAATCTTTTTGTGTGTTTTTTGTCTTTTCACATTTTCATAAGTAATCTCATATATGAATAAAACACTCATGTGGATCATTGGTTGAGGTGTGTTCTATGTTATTAAGTCATGAATGAGCAATTATTTCGACAGTGAGCCCATTACACCCATTCATCCATTCTACAAGTAAAGAGGTTTTGTTCGAGGGTACAGTGATATTCTTGACATTCTTAAACCTAAAAATTAATTTTGTGTTCATTGTACCCAAAATGAAGAAGGATGGACCAAGAGGGAATGATTAGGGTGTGACATCAAGGGCATTTGTGGATTCTCTTTGGTGACATCTGTGGGAGTTATCATGCAATGTGGTTGTACTAAGATCCTTGTAGATCTAATGAAAAATGGGAGTAAGAGTAATCAAAAGGGCACTCGAAATTCAAACGCTATTCTAGGGGGTCCCACTAGAAAGACATGCACCCATGCCTGAAGGTTGGCAGGTTCTCTGGATTCAGTAAAGTTAAAAAAAAAAGAGAAAGAAGGTGCCATAAAACAAAAATCACTCCTTCCTTGAACTAAACGCCAAGTGATCGTACGCCTTGTTGTTATGGTACTCTCATAGTTGTTCATCATGGGATGAAATAATGCGATGTCACTGATAAGAGGAATGGACTTGGTCCTGATCTTGGAACGATGGATTAATGACACCTTAATCATGCTTTACATGTAGGATTCATTATGCCCTGGGTCAGTTACCGCATGTCCCAATCTCTACGATCCCTTTCTATACTTCGCCTCATCTCACTGTTTGTGTAATTGTAGCTCATGTCCCATGTAGCATAGAATTTTCATCTCATTCCAGTGCTATTTACATGTGTGTGTTTTGTGGAGTTAGTGTGGATTACATTTAACCCTTCTAGTGCCCACGAACGTTTGAACCTGCTTGAACTCGGAGTGTTCAGTTTAGTCGTGGGGGAGAGACACTTACTGAAAAGTGCCTAACTTTTTTGAAATTTATCATCGCCCAAAGGACATCAATTAGGGTAATTAACACTAACACTTAGAATAATTATGCCAAAAAATCATATGACCTTAGGTACACCGGGAGACTAAAATGACAACCACCTAAGTCACACAACTCATTATTACAATTTTTGGGCACGATCACATGGTATAACATAAGATCTTTAATTAAGGCAAGCAGTAAGGTATAACTTGACTTTGAAAACAACCTTACTAACGCTTGATCCGTGTGATTGCAGAATGGCCCCGAAACGTGCACAGCAGGAGGGTCCTGTTCAAGGTGGAATGAAACAATCTGGGAGAGGTGGAAGACAAGGCCCTGCCGGACAACATACAGAATAGGAGGTGTAATCATTCAGCATCCATCAAGAAGAACCTCCTATCGGACGGTCTAGGCAGGCAGAAGTGGGAGCTGCTGCTGCGCCTAAACTGGGACAACAACTCACGTTGCCCCCGGAATGTGTTCAGGCTATCCATGAGAAGTTCACATTCGCTACTGTGATTGTGGAGCTAAAATTCAAATCTTTTGCAGAGTTCGCTCTTGAGGCTGTTAGGGATCACCTCAAAGGATCTCCCTTATGGCCTGTCCTCTCTGAAAGCGGTGCCTGGTACTTAGGTGAAACATACCACTTCTGGCACAATACGGAGCAAGGCATCACGGTTAACATTTGTGGTGTGACAGTTGACTTCTCTTCATAGGCCATTTTGGAAGTGTTAAATCTTTCGAATTCAGGGCCCCACGTTGCTCGGTTATCCACCCGTTCAGACCCCGATGTGCGAAAGGATTGGTTAGAGAAGGCTTATGGCAGAGATAAAGCTTTTGGTGAGCTGACGATGGAAGAGAGAGTTTATTTCAAAATTGGAACCTATCACCTCTTCCCTACAAAAGGCTTGAAAAGAATATCCACGTATGCGGCTAGAGGATATGCAGTGTTGATGGAGAAGGTTAACGCTAACCTACCCCATCTATATTTGACAGAGATCCTAAGGCGATTTGAAGAACGAAAGAGAGGGAAAATGGCGATGCCTTGTCCCTGTCTTATCAGGAAGTTGTGCCAATGGGCTGGTATGTGGGGATACACTAATGATGTCCTTCAAAAAGCCTAAAATGCTTAGTACGCTGAATTGCTAAAGGTGCCAGCTCCAAGGAAGAGCACTGGCGAAGAGCTGAGACCAAATGAAGAAGAAGAACAGATGACTGGACCACCTGCAACTCAACTTGCAGGATCCAGTCAAGCTCCAGCCATGGGTCCCAACCAACAATAAGAAGTAAGGCCTTGCACAGGCTAGGATCAGCCACCATCGCCACAAGACTATAGATTGTCGATGAGTCATCTTAGGACCATCGCTGAGATAGTCAGTTGGGGAAGTTGTGATGACGCAAACCTCTTCCGCGTCATCAATGATGCCAGTTAGTCTACAGTTTCATTAGATCGCACAAGGGAAGAAATATCCATTTAAACAGAAGGAGGGGAAAGTAGATGGTCACAACAGATCTCAGGAAATGCGACATCTTTTCAGGTGCAATTAGAGACTTGTGAAGGGGCCACTGTGGTGGTCATGCAACACCAGAATGTCACAGAAGCTACAGAAGTGGTTGCAGACCACATCAAAGAATCCTTCAATGTACCTGTTGTGCCACCAGCAGATCTTATAGGAGCACAGGATGCTCAAACTCTAGTCGGAACCTCAATGACTCCTGCGGAACATGAGGATGCGTTGGATAGATTGCTTCAAACATGGCAAGTCATGACGTTCCTATTTGACATCCCTCAGGATGTAACAGCAATTCAATCAGACCTCATTTCCATAAAGGGAAAGCGGGTCTTAACAGAAGTAAGGGCAGAGCATGCTGAAGCTAAAGTGTAGAAATTACAAAAGCATCTTGTGGCCTTACAAGAAGCACATCGGGATCCTCTATAATTTGTTCCCACAGACTGACTAGAAAATTTTAGAACTGAGCAGCTAACAAAATTAATAGCAGAGAATAAAAAGGCGATGGAAGAAAAGGAGACAGCTTTTTGGGATGCCTCCGCATCACAGGCACAAACCCATGCACATCTTAAGGCACTCAAGGCCTTAGAAGAAGAAAACAAGCAGTTGGTTGCAGACAATCTTTAGTTGGCCGTTGTAGAGAAATAGAAGAACGTTCTCGATGAACACTTTCATCAACTACGAGAACAATTCATTTGAGTCAACCGAGATGTAAGATGTTTAGCCAAAGAAAATTGAACCCTCTCAATGAAGGAGGTACACGCTATTTGCCAAAAGTCAGCAATTGAGATAAGCTCGTGGCAGAATGAGGCTAAACGACATGAAAAGCTGAAGGAGCACTTCCGTGATCAGGTGGGGATGTACAAAAAAATCCTAGAGAAGGAGATCCATATGGCCAAGGCTCATATCAACACACTGATTGGAGGGCCATATTAGACACCTACGCCTTTGCCCACTAGTGGAAGTTAAGAACCGGGAGCTGCAGATCCAAGACTTGACAAAATACATGGAGTTGGTAAACCTTAGATATGCCAACCTTGCCATGTTAACAGCAGGACACCCGAGGTCAGAGCTCGAGCAGTAGGTAGCTTCCACCCATATCAAATATGAAGTAGAATTTGCAGAGCGCAAGAAGCTGGTTGAGAAACTAGATGTTGAAAATTCTAAAATTGAGGTGCTAAAAGAAAGCTACTAGGGACAGAAATATGTTGCAACCAACTTGGCTCGACAGCTAGCAGACTTTGACGAATACAAGAACAAAGTCAGAGCCTATGAGGAGGAATGATGGGTGTTAGTGGCGTGGTATGTCAAAGCCAACCAGATGTTCCCGCAACTACCCTGTTCGTGGAAAGTGCCGACTTCATCAAACATTGGAACATTAGCATGGATGGCACAAGACCCTCGGATTGAAGAGGAGAAGCTCTAGGCCATACTTTAACACCATCAAGCTTCAAAGCCTGGAGTACATGACAAAGGGAAAACACCCATGGAGGAGCCACCGCCACCAGGAACTACATGAGTTCCCATTTTTTGTAGTTGTAGCATTTTTTTTGTGTTGTGTATTCCCACACTACGGCATCATTTCATTTTTTATTTTCCCCATCTAATAATCCCATACCTATCCACTGTGTAATCATTGTAACTCGAGGATGAGTTTTTATTCATTCGTGGGGGTATGATGGGATGCGATATTGCATCCCCCGCGATATCGCATACGCGATATTGCAGTCTGCGACATCGCAGTCCGCCGCAATGTCTATAAATAAGAAGCAGCTCTCCCTTGTTCATTATTAGGAGTTAGAAGTAGCGAAGCTTTGGCAGTTTGATCCCTCCAGAGTTAGATTATTTTTCCAGTGTCTGCCCATAGTGTGGTGAATGTAATTGTACAACATTCTTTATTTGAGTGTGACGTACTTGGACGCGCACATGATCGACAATAAAGATTGAGATTACTTCATCATTGCAGCATTCACTTTGTTATTTATTTGTTATTTATTACTTTTTCCTCTCACCCTTATCTCCTAGTAACACGAAATGAGTACGACTTGATTACGAGCATTTAAGTGTGACTACTTGGTATCCCAATGGCGTACCTAGGATCTACGCTTGGTAATCCCAGTGGTAGTCGTGCACAAGGTCCAAGATGTGTACGGTTGATCAAGGAATGGTTGCTCATCGCACTTAGGCTAGTTTAGATCCTCTTACCCTTTTCCTCCTAGCTTAGCTTAGTTAATATTAATTTCCATTTCCTTCTAGAGTAGCATTAGAATTAGGACCACATGATACACCTCACTCTGGACTAAACCATACGTGACAAATATAATACTAGTCCAGGTGGGAAGACAGTGAATTGCGACCTAAGGATAACTGTCTAGGTGCCACAACTAGTCCGTCTGCGGAGTTCGACCGAATCGCGCGTGAGAACACTCTTATTTGTATGGTTGAGTGTAGGGGTACCTTGCCACTCATCAATCTATAATTCTTTTAATAAATCTTATTAGCTATATATCTTGGGATGTACCTATAGTCAAATTTTGTTGGGTTTCGAAAACCCCCTTGAAGTTTGTAATCTCTTACCTATAAATCCTTATCAAAAAATGGGTCAACCACTTTTTATTGGTAATGATCATATAAAAATTGATAATGTTTATTTTCTAAAGCTAAACTAATATTCCAACTCTAGTTTGTTATAGAAAATTAATACATCATTTTATGTGATATCTAATATCAAATAAGTGAAATGAAAAATAAATTTACTAAGTTATAATTATGAAAATAAAACTAAAATTAAAATTTTATCATGTTTGTATAGACTTAAAGAATTTATCATGCAAATTAGCTTGTGCAAAATATATGAGTAGTAGTAAATCCTAAGTACAATATATATGTTCAATAGTCATGTAACTTAAACACTTCTTCTATATAATTAACAAAAATCAATACTAGTAGCTTAAATAACATATATAAAGATGAATTAGAGATTTTTCTTTTTTTATTTGTTTAAAAAATTTGTTCCACAACATTATAATAATACATACCGGTTACCTTTTGTTATATGTAGTAAACACAATTGAGATATTTTGTGTTCATGTTGCTTATTATTCCATATTGTGTTCATGTTGCCTATTATTCCATATTGTGTTCATGTTTTATATTATTCCATATTCTAGTTTTAACTTGAAGGTAGCATGATCTCATTCTTACTTTCCTAATTATGTCTTTTGTGTATATTGGAATAGTTCCATGTAGATGTTTTGCTTCATCATGCACGCCATCTCTAACCTTTACAAAAGCTAAATACATACAACCTTTTAAAAATAAAATTCATGAAACATTTAATATTTTTTTCCATAATACAACATAGTCATAAATATTTTTTTGATTTGTTTAACATTTTTATAGGTTGCTATAGATCTTAAATCCAATTACTTTATCACTCAAAAGTTAAGGATATCAAATTATGTGATGTAGGGGGGATGTGTTGAAATCCAAAATAGGTTGATTATGGGTACATTCGAAAATATCTAGCTAACATGATACATTAGAAGAATTATAGAAAAATATAAAAATACCTTAAGTTGACTCAAACTAGTAACTTCTAACCTACAAATCTTTGTCAAATAATAAGCTAGCTACTTGAGTTATTTTTCATTAGCAAATCAACTAAAGTAGGAAGAAAATTAGTGTAGGAACACCTCACATTCTTATGTCAAAATTCCTACTTCCCATGTACTAAAGGAGTTATGGGGAATTCGACCTCCAAATTTGGAGTCAAATGGAGGTCAATTCTTTTGTTTTATGGACTTGGGCAAGCTACTGCAAGTGACTACAATTCACAATTAGTCACAATCTATGATTGTAAATTAGATGTGACTCGTAGTGAGTTGAAACTTGGTTTTTATATCAAATTTTAGCAAGATTTGGTATTACAAGGGGGATGCAACTCACAATAGGTTGTAGTGTATGTAGGAGGATGTGGCTTGCATGAGGTCACACTGAGAATAATGTTGTTGCTATAATTTGAGGATTTCATCTTTAGTTTTCTTTGTAGTTTGATTTGTAGAAGGATGCAATAGGATCTACAAGTAGGTGCAACCTACAGTGGCTTACAAAATATGGTCAAAAAGTTTTAAAAAGTGCTCTATGTATGAAATGTTTGGGATTTTGATGATGTATTTATTTAAGCTAGAAAGGATGATATATTTGGGGTTGTTGGCCAATTAGGTGTTTTCTTAAAGTTAAGAGGAAGAGCTCTAGAGGTAATTGTGAATCTCCTAGGGTCACTTGTACATGCTTTTAGGAAAATTTGATTTCATTTCTAGGAGAGAACTGAGGTTGAAAGAGTTGTAGAGACTCATGCTTTGGAACTATTGATGAGTGTATGAGGTTTGCAAGTTTGGAAGACTTAGTACTTCATAGATCCTTGTGGATTGCGTGTTCATGTGCTTTATACCTTGTATTTTGGTATAGAAATTTTTTTAGTTGTGTTTTCCTTTGTACATGCATCTTGCTTAGGATTGTGATTTGATCTCTTGAAAATGCTATGTTGTTATTGGAGAATTATGAGTGATATTAAAGTGGTTTTGTATTAAGCTATATATGAATGATTAATTGGATGTAAGGCCATACCAAAAAATCACTCCTAAACATAATAATAAAATGGAGGTGTTGGAATCAAACCTATGACTTGCAAACCATAAGCCTTATGCTCTAAGTAAGTAATGTCTCAACTTTATTATAGTTATAAAATTTTAAAGTGAGCAAACTAAATTAAACATGCATTTTGTTAAATAGTAAATGTATCATTGTAAATATTAGGGTTTTCTATCCCTATATTTATCCTAACATATACAACTAATATAAATCTCTTGTAAAATATAGGTAAAACATAATAGTATGTCAAGAAACGTGTTACACATAAAGTGATAGGTGTAACAACCAATATTTTTGGATGCCTACTTAAGTATTCTTACTTTATGATTTTATGCTCTTGATGCTTTGGATGTTTGTGCTGTGATTTATAGTTATGTTTTTAAGGTTAATTTGGACTTTCATCATTATGTTTTATGCTCTTATAGTTAATTCAATGTATTATGTATTATACTTTTAGCCAATATGCACCACCCTTATGGATGAGTTTGACAAGCTTTTCATGAAGACTATGGTATGGACATGTAAGGCATGCGATGACATGATTAGGTTTTGTGAGCATGATATTTTTATTAATTATTAGTTTATGTTGATTTTTATTGTAATGGAATTTTGGCTTATTGAAAGTATATGTGAATTATGAAAGATTTACTAGTAGTTTTATTTATTTGCAATTTTAATTTTAGAAATAGGATTAAGGTTGCTATGTTTGAGATTTTGATAGTTGTCCATTAAAAATTCCATGCTACATTCTTCAAGGGAATTTGACATCCATTTTCTTGGATGAGGAAGTTCTACTAGATTAGAGACTTATGGTAGTATTACAAAGCTTGGCTAGTTAATTTGCACATGATTTATGTATAAGTATATGGTTATGATTGTGTGTTCATTTCATGGATTTATGCTTGATATTTTCTAATTGAGTTATCTTAGCATCTTCTCATGATTATTTTGGTTAGGTTTTGTGTATTATTGATGTGGTTGATTGTTGCCAAAACTTTCTTTAGATTTATATATAATTATGATTGGGTTGGGTATTTCTTTAAACAATTAGAATCATTTTAGTTTTATTCTTTATTTACATGCTCTATTCTTTTGAAATTTTACTATTTCATAGATTTTTTGGGATTGGGGATTTTGTGAGAATTTGAATCATCAACTCTTTTAGGTTGGGTGATTATGCATTATTCTCTCATTTCCATGATGTTAGAGTTGTCTTGTTTTAGATCCAATTGGGTTTTGATTATTTCATTGAATTTTGGAATTACCAATGTTTTTTTTTTAGTTTTGACTAAAAAGACTATGATGTTTATTGAAGCCAGTTCTTGCTTACTTTTAATCAATATTATATTTCTTAAAAGTACATGGAGGTAAAAGTAGAGAATTTCTATTGCATCTACCAAGGGAATTAGATTATTTCTTTATTCAATTATAAGTTTTCAGAGCTAAGCATGTACGTGCTTCACATGCATTTTAATGAGAAGACTAGAGAATACATTTCATTTATGGTATTTGTGCATTCATTAAAGATCACTATCTTCCCCTTTGTCTTCAAACATATGAGGATGCACATGTTCATGTAATGGACCTTGGATATAGTTTGTTGGTGGAGGCAACATGTTGCAACCATTCTTAGAAGAGGGCTCACATGTCTTCCAAGAAGTCTAGTGGATCTAAGTGGGCTCAAGATTTTAGATCTAGTGAACAACAATAGTAGTGATAGTCTTTAGGTAATTGAACCACTTTTGGATCCATTACTTATCATGCTTGCTAGAAAGTTAAGCACTTCTTGAGGGATTGCCTAAACTATTGTAACTTTGACTAGCTAGGTTAGACTAAGTTCAACTATTTAAAGCATTCAATTTGGTGGTTTGCAATAGGATAATAGAGTAGCAAGAGACTAGGGTGAAACTAGGATACATCGGCATGTTTATGCTTTAACTAACAAACTAGTATATGCTTAACCTAGTACTATGAGTGAGACTGTAGGTATGATTTTTAGATTTTATAGTTTAGATTCTCTTAGATCCTAGTGCCAGTCATTCTTTTATTGATTTGAAAATAGTTAAACATTTGGATTTGGAAAGTTAGTTTCTTTTTCAATGGCTTTGCATTAGTACTATTCATGGTAGTGTACTTGTTATGGATCAAGTTTTCAAATCTATATATTTAGTGATTCAAGATGTCTCTTAGCTCAGTGATGTCCACATCATGAGTCTAGGAGAATATGGTATTTTTTTTGGGTATGGATCAATTATTTCACTATTAAGGTAGCTTGGATTATTGTTACAAGACACTCTTCTTTGTGACAAATGCTGATGCTTAGGTGGCCATGCATACTAGGTCATGCAAAATTAAGTTGAATCCTGTCTATTTGAGGTCTTTCATTGCTTGTTGTAGAAGGGCTTGTCCTACTTCATGGTTTCCATTGGTGAACCTTCCTCTTCATAAGAGATTAATCAAATTCCTATCATTCTTGAGTTTTTTTTATGTCTTACATTCAAAGTGTATTGGTTTATCTCAAGGGCATGATGTTAAATTTGAGATTACCCTCAAAGCTAGTGTTGAACCTATATGAAAATTTCACATAGGATGTCACTCATCAAGTTGAATGAATTGAAGATTCAACTTTAGGAGTTACTTGATAAGGACCTAATTCATCTAAGTATGTCTTCTTCGAGTGCTTCTATTCTCTTTATCAAGAAGAAGGATGGTAGCATGAGGTTATGCATTAATTATTGATAGCTCAATTTGGTTATTGTGAAGAACAAGTATCGTTTGCCTTGCATAAATAAATTGTTTAATTAGTTGAGAGAAGCTTGGGCATTCTCAAAGATAGATCTAAAGTTAGGGCATTATTAAGTTTGCATCAAGGAGAATGATTTCCCTAAGATAGCCTTCAAGAATAAACATGAGCATTATAATTTCATGATTTTATCTCATGTTTATTGTGTTCATGCATCTCATGAAGAGTGTGATGAGCCCATACTTAGACCAGCTTGTCAATATGTTCATCAATACAATTTTGGTGTACTTACTATCAAAGGATCTTCATGAGAAATGTTTAAAAATAGTGTTACAAATACTTAAAGAAGATCATTTTTTGTCCAATGTTAAAGTGTTCATTTTAGCGCCAAGAGATTTAGTTCTTGGGACATGTCATTTCATATCCTAGTATAATGATGGACCCACTAAGATATTAATTATTTGAGATTGACCTATCCCTAAGAATATTGCAGAGGTTTGGAGTTTTCTTGATTTTTCAAGTTACTATAGAAGGTTCATTGAAAACGTTTGTTAGATCATTTCACATGAAACTATTACTAAAGGATGTTAGAGTCTTGTGGGATTCATAATGTTAGGTTGATTTTCATAAATTAAAGAGTACACTAATTTCAACTCTTGTTTTAATTTTTCATGTGCTAGATAAACTATATGATGTATGTATTGATAAGTCAAATGAAGGTTATGGGTGTGTCCGTATGTAAAAAGACAAACTGGTAGCCTATGCTTCAAGGTAGTTGAAGCCTCATGAGACATGTTATCTCACTAATAGCTGTGAGTTACAAACAATGGTATTTTTCTTGAAGGTTTGATGCTAGTATTTATTTGGTGAGTGGTTGATAATTTCAACTAAGCATAAAGTTTTTTAGTATGTGATGATTGAATCATAGTTAAACATGTGTCACAAGAAGTGGGTTGAATTATTCACCAACTTTGGCTTTACCATCTAGTATCAAATGGACAAAAGTAACTTTGTGTAAATGCATTGAGTTGTATGGTTAGTAAGCTTTATATCTCAATGATTTAGATAGATGTGCTAGATGAGATTCATGTAGAGTAACAATGACATCCTTAGAGTAAGCAACTTAAGTAATCTTATGATCTATTATTTGTAGTAGATGCGTTCAGGCTACTTTATTATAAGGATAGACTTTGTTTACTTAATTTCTTGCACTAGTGTCTATTTGAGGAAGCTCACCTTAGTATGTTTCAAATACATCCTAGTAGCAACAAGATATATCACATGCTTGAGAGGTTGTATTAGTGGCTAAGCATGACAGAAAAGGTTGAAGGAGTTGTGAAAAAGTACCTAATTTTCTAGTAGGTTAAGCTTGAGCATCAACGACTAAGTGGATAAGTATATGCTCACATTATATCATAATGGAAGTAAGGGTAAATCAGTTTGAATTTATGATTAGTTTTCCTCACACTAGAGTTGCAAAGGATGTCATCTTCGTTGTTGTTGACTTTTTAACCAAGTTAGCTTGTTTTCTTAATACAATAACTATAGCTAGCAAAGAGGATGTTGTGCAATTTTTTTTCTCTATGTTTTTTTAAATTGCATAACATTCTTGTTAAAGTTATATCTAGTCATGATGCCAAATTCACTTTTTAATTTTGGCAAGTGTTCATGGAAAGCATAGGTACTAGGCTAAATTTGAGCTCAACATACCATTCATAGACAAATGGGCAAGTTGAGAGAGTTAGCCAAGTTTTGAAGGAATGTTTTGATCTTGTGCCTTACAGTTTTTGGATATCTAGGATAGTTTATTATTTTTAACTAAACTTTCCTAAAATAACAACTATCAAGTAAGTTTTAAAGTAGCATCATATGAGGATTTGTATGATAGACCTTATAGGACTTCTTTATATTGGAAGTGATTAAGGATAGTTGTAGATTAATTTAGATATAGTTTTGCATACAATAAAGAAAATTAAGGAGATTCATGAGGAGCTCAAAGCATTTTAAGATTGTTAGGCTAGTTACCTAAATTGTGGAAGTCATCCTCTTAAGTTCATAGTTAGTGATAAGGTGTTTATTTGTGTATCTTAATTGAAAGACTTGATGCATTTTAGATGTAAAGGAAAACTTGCACCTCATTACATTAGATCCTTTAGTATTCTTTAGTTCATAGGAGAGATGATGTATCACATTTGATGTTATTTTGGATCATTTTTTCTTTTCTTTGTGTTTTTCAGTAAAGCTACAAGTCAACCACGAGTTATGGTGAGATTGTTAGCACTAACCATGACTCGTAGTTAGATTGTGTTCTTCCACCATAGATTGTGTTGGGGTTATGGTCAACTCCTTCTACTCTCCCTTGTAATTTTAGTTTTTGTTTTTAAAAAATTGTAATCTTGTGAGTCATGGTTGTCCACCACAAGCTGTAGTGAAGTCATGATCAAGCCTTCCTTGTTGATTTTACCATTTCAACCCATTTTGATGGGTTTCTAACTAATGATGAGTTGTGATCTAGTCATGGTCAACCACCACAAGTCATGGTTGAGTCAGTTTTACTGTAGTTTTTGCAATTGATTTTTTTGAGTAAACCAAAAGTTGTGTCTAGGTTGTGGTTAATGACCATGGGTTGTGGTTTCATGATTTTTCTATTTTCTAGTATAACTTATCATGAGAGATTAGTCTGACATAATTTGGTATCTTTCAATTTGTTCAATACTATTTCTTTGGTCTAGAACATCTTGAATAATTAAATTTAATCTTGGAGTCAATTGTAAGTTATTGTTAGAGTTTTTAGTTAATTGGATTTGTCAGCATGTTTGTTGTGTTTCTTTGATGAGTAGTAGGGTATCCCCAACAGTCCACCATATAAGTCATAAGTGCATACACATGACTATATCATAATTCATAGATGAACAATGTAAGTATTAACTCGTGATTTGTATGGTGGAGTGTTGGGATATCCTATCCCTCATTATTAGTGCCATTTCAGGGGATGTATTAATGTTTTCTTAGTAGTTGATCTTACAAAGTTTGTTGTATTTAGAATCATAAAGTTTATCATTCAAATTTTTAATTAATCATTTAGTATAGAAACATATTAAAGAGTGTCAAACATATAACATGGCTTCAACACTTAAAGAAAAATCACCACTTGACAAAGAAACACAAAGGGATCATGACAAAAGATATGATGAAGAAGATTGGAGTGCATCCATGCAAACCAGAATTTCATGTGCTCATATAGATCCATATTATTTTGACTTCGCATTTTCATGTGCTCATATAGATCCATATTATTTTGACTTTGCATTCATCTTCCATTAGGATGAACAGTTAAGATGGAGAGATTTGTAGGGCAACATAGTTTTTCCTCCTAAATGTTCAGTGTCATCCATGCTATAGGCAACCTTAATGAGGTTGAACCTTGGTCATGCATAAGAAGGATATCATGTTAGTAAATACATGACTAGGCCATATCAACCTATGGAAGCACAAGTAAGAAGGGATGCTACCATGGAGATAAGACATGAGAACAACAAAGGAAAGGAAGTAACCCATAATGTTGTTGTGGAGAAAATCAATGATGATGCATTCATCATGAAAAGACTCCACCAAAATCATGACTCCCATTCACAAATTCCTATCATTCATTTATAGGAACTTGTCAAAGTACAACTGCATTTGAACTTTGCACAAACAACTAGGAGAAATGCATAAGACTCCAAACATAGGTGGATCTCAAGGCCTATAAATTTCACAGAACCATAAGAAAATGAATCATAGAGGTATTGAAGACGAACTAGTTAGCATTGTTCTCTAACTACTTCATCTTCTTCCTCACAATCATCAATAGAATCCAACAAGAGGAATGAAGACCTAGAGACTATGATAAGGATCATGAGAGACAAGAAGGTATCTTGATGAAAAGGAAGATGATTATGAGCAATAAAGAAATAGAATCAGGCATGAAGAAAGGAATTGACACTATGAACATTGAAGGAGTCACAACTAGAGCTGAGCCTATGAACTTGATGATCATGAATAGCCCCTATTGACCACTCACAGTATGATTAACCTTAGAAAAGTAGTGTGTATCTCTAAGATGCATGTAAGGAATAGTTGCATCAAGCAACTGGACATGAACAATATTCTCAAATTTTAGGATGGATATAATGTGGATTGACAGCACCATCTTTAAGCATTCCATAATGCCTGTGCCCTTCAGAATATTGAGAGTGATTGACAAAAGTTAAAGTTGTTTCCCAAGACCCTTATCAAGAAAGTAAAAAGTTGGTACTAGTCCTTTGAACCAAAATGAATCCAAAGATGGAGTACCATGCTAGAACTATTTGATGATGAGTATCAAACCTATTTGAGAGTGTTCAATCTAAGAAAGAAAATCAAAGGATGGAAGTAAGGGACACATGAATCCCTTAATGCGAAAATGGGTAGATATTATTCTCTACTATGTAGATGCTCACGCCATGGATTTTAACAAAGGGAATAACTAAGGCATATTATCGATGAGTTAACAAAAAAGATTAGGGAAACCCTTGGGGTATATGCCCAAGGAATATTATTAAAAATGATAATCCATCAAATTCGAAGGCTGATCGACTAGGGGGCCAAAGAAAAAAGAGAATTTAAGAAAAGGGAATCAGTTGAGGAATATAATTGAGATTCTATAATAAGAAAAAGAAATGTTAGAATGTCTAATACACAAAAAGATAAAACTTTAGAGAACATTATTCAAAAGAAAAGTCTACTTATTCAAAAATTAGTCAATGACATAGCAATGATGGTAGAGAATATGTGGGACTGAGTTGATGAGAAATTCACCATTGCACTTATGATAATGAAGGAGAAGATTGAACAAGCACTAAACAAGAACAAAAAAAGAAAGAAAAGAAGAGATAATAGATGAGAGAATTACAAACATAAAGGAAAATTTGTTGTAGTTGAGGAAATTACAAACTCTAGTTTAGAAGATGAAGAAGGATGCAAAGTGTGCTAATATGAACATTCTAAGGGATGTTGTCTTGTCATGACCCACTTGCAAGCATCTAGAGCATATGTACTTAACCTGAGATTTGTTAAAAAATAGATGCTAAAATGATTACCTTATCCATAGGGTAATCCTAGAAAACCCTTCCAACCATCATACTATCCAAGAGGAGCCTATCCTCAATCATAAGAGCAATCCTAGTAGTAGTGGCAACAACCACAAGCATGGGGAATGCCACCACCAAGGCAACAATATCCATATAGACAACTTGATCCTTATGGATATTACATTCAACATCTAATTTGTCTAGGAAATGCTTTAGTCCATACTTCCTCTTACTACTATGCACCAGAGTATTATAGGATCACGACTCCAAGAATGGATTTTAATTTCTATGCACAACAACCAATAGCTAGTTCATCAATCCAACCTCCTAATTATATAGCACTAGTACTACCACTAGTTATGGAAGGGGAATTGCCAACATAATAGCAACAAAAGAATGCTATCAGGGTAGCAAACATGCAAGAGGATATGATAAGCAATGTACCTAGATCCAATAAACACTCATTTTTTAGAACAAGTTTAGAAAAGGTTCAAAAGATGGGAACTTCACCTACATCAACCCCATCTACACATACTCCTCAAGGGAACACCAAGCTTCCAAATTCTATAGATATGATCAGCTAAACTATCGCACACTAGATAAAGGCAAAAGCACATTCCAAGAAGAGAAAAAATCCTAAAAATCCCTTAGTATATCTCCAAATAGAAAGACATAAATCATGCAAAACTCTAATAGATTTTAAGTTACAAGTAACTTGATTTCACAAGATATGTACAAAGCTTGGAATCTTCCTCCACTAAAGAAGAGCAACATTTGATTAGAGTTTGTAGACTAGCCAATCACTATTCCACTTAAATAGGTGGATGATGTAGTTACTACCATAAGTGTATAGTCTTACCTTGTTGACTTCTTAGTGATACATGTGGACAAAAATAAGTGATAATTTTCTTTAATCATGGGAAGATCATGGCTTAGCGCTATGGATGCTAAGTTAGGAATAAGAGACTTGTCCTTGGAAATTTACAAAGAAGATAAGACATGAATCACATGGGGACATTGGGTTCCATGTATCACATAGTGATAATGGGTGCAATTGCATGCGAAAAATCTAGGTCATCAAACAAGAAATCAACACAACATGCAATCAATGTCTAGAAAATATGTGTGTGCAACAATGCCTATATGCAATAGCCCGCAAACATGAAGGTATCTAGTGGTTGATTACTAAATAAGAGAAAGAGTCCAAATTATACATAGAATCGTCTACTCAAATTATAAGTGTATGTTGAAGAAGCTAATGAGCTAGATTAGTTAAGGAAAAAGCACCCCTATGTACACTCACATCAAGAAGAAGACAACGAGTGGGGATAGCTAGAAATACTTGATAAGTTGGAACTAATACCCTTAGAGTTAAAATCCCTATCAAAGGCACTAGAATATGCTTTTTTGAATAATAAGAAACTAGTAATATTGATGTCAATCTTAATCAAGAACATAAGAGAAGATTATTGAAAGTCATGAATAAAAGGTTGAAAACATTTGCATTGTCCTATGATGAAATAATGGGCATTGATCCATACATATGCCAAGACTGAATTTATATAGATCCAATTGTCAAACCATGCTGCCAACCTCAAAGAAGATTGAATCCTAAACTTAAATAAGTGGTAAAGCAAGAATTGGAGAAACTATTAAAAGCAGGATTCATCTATCCAATAGCAGATAGTGAATGGGTTAGTCCCTTAGTCATTGTCCCAAAGAAAGGTGGAAAGTGGAGGGGTTGCATTGACTTTTGATTATTGAATTCAGCAACTTTCAAGGACCACTTTCCTCTACCATTTGTTGACCAGGTCCTCAACACCATAGCAAGACACTAGCACTGCAATTTCCTTGATGGGTACAATGGGTATAATCAAATCCACATTGCACCAGAAGATCAAGAAAAGGCCACATTCACTAGTCCATTGACAACATTTACCTACAAGTAGATGCCTTTTGGCTTGTGTAATGCTCCCACTTGCAAAGACTAACACTGAGTATCTTTCAAAAATAGATTTGTAATGGAGTAGAGGTATTCATGGATGATTTTTTCACTTATGGGCTAGACTTCAAACAAGCATTAAACCAACTAGATTAGGTTTTGAAAATATGTGTTGAAACTAATTTAAAGCTCAATTGACAAAAGAGCCATATAATTGTCTAAGATAGTATTGTTTTGGGACATAGAGTATCTCAAAAAGGAATAGAGGTAGATCCATATTAAATAAGAGTTATTCAAAGTATCACCCAAAGGCCACAACCATTTAAGAATGTTAGATCATTTCTGGGTCATATAGGATACCATAGAAGATTCATTGAAAATTTTTCAAATTTAGCAAAGCTGTTAGTGGAATTAACAAAGAAAGATGTATTGTTCTAATGGGTAGAATAGTGTGAGAAGGAATTCCAGACATTAAAGAAAAAGCTAATTGAAACATCATTCCTTTGAGCTTTGAATTAGTCTAAGCCATTCTACATTATGACAAATGCTTCAAACTATGCATTGGGTGTAGTACTTATGCAACTTGATGATCATATTACATACATTGTGCTAGTTAAAACATCACTAGAGCAGAACTCAACTACACCACTACAGAAAAGGAGCTTATGATCGTGGTGTATGTGCTTGAGAAATTTAGACATTATGTGCTTGGCTATTTTATTTATGTCCACATAGATTATAGTGCCATTAGGCTTGTGATGAATAAACCAGAAGTTAGTCCAAGGTTGATACAATGGCTCTTGATACTCTAAGAGTTTGACATCACAACGATAGATAAGAAGGAAATAGAAAATGTTGTGGCAGACCATCTGTCAAGACTAAGATGGGAACTGCAAGAGCAAGATGAACCATTATTTGACCAGTTCCCCAATGAAAATTTACTTATGTAGATAAAAATGACTATCAACTCAATAGACAAGTCATGGATTATTGACTACATAACTTATCTCACTACACAAGAGCTTCATGTTGAGTGTAATAAGAAACAAAAGGAGTAGTTTCTCCATAGAGTTAAATGACATATGTAAATTAATGAAAATATATACAAGATTTGTACTAATGGATTAGTTAAATGGTTTGTTCCAAAAGAGTACTAGCAAAGAATCTTATAAGACACACATAAGGGATCATGTGGTGGTCACTATGTAGGATGTAGAATAACACTAAAGTTGATGATGGTAGGGTAATTTTGGCCTACCATATTCAGGGATGCACACAAGTTTACTCAATCTTGTAAAAGATGTTAATGTGATGGGGGAATAACGACCAAAAATGAAGGATCACAACAATGGATGTAGCCACTAGAGCCATTTAACATTTGGGGAATTGATTTTATGGGGTCCATCACATTGATGTGCAATGGAAAATCCTATATTATAGTGATAGTTGATTATTGCATGAAATATGCAAAGGTAGTTGCAGTCAAAGATTGCACAACTAAAACAACTACTAAATTCATTCAACAACACATGGTGAATATGTTTAGAGTATAATGTATGCTCATATTTGACAATGGAACACATTTCACAGGAGCTACATTCAAGAAGCTAATGTAACAACTTGGGGTAAACAACAAACTTACTACACCATACCATCCCCAAGAAAATGGTCAAGTAGAAGTCACTAACTAAGAAATCACTAGGATATTAACTAGAATAGTTAGTTAATTTCAAAAGAATTGGAGCACTAAGTTGAATGATGCTCTATGGGCATATAGATCCACATGGAAACTCCAAATAGGATACTTGCCTTATGAGTTAGTTTATGGAAAACTTCCCACACTACCAATGCAAGTGGAGGTGCAAACCTTAGCTACTTCTAGTGAACTTGACCTGGATCTAAACTTAGCTCCAAAAGAATACCTTATGAACCTTAACATTTTAGAGGAAAATAGACTTGTAGCTATAATAAGTAATGAAGTACATAAGAAATACTTCAAATGTAGGCATGATGCATGAGTATGACTATTTTTAAGCATATAAGTGTAATCATTTGATAATCTTAGTAGTGTTATTATTTGGTTTTCCTAGTAGCATAATGCTTGGTAATCCAATGATCCTTACTTAAGCCCAAGATGCATACAAAAAGCCAAGAATGACTACTCATTACCATAGGATAGAGTAGATTTACATTTCTATCATTGTTTAGACTTAGACTTTATTTTCAACTCTTATTTTCAACATGCATAGGAGCAACATGAACCCATAATATCAAGATATCATATACCTCACTTGAAGTTGAAACATACACTTACACTTCACTAACTCAAAGTGGAAAGACAACGATCACAAACTGATTATCAACTTAGCATACTTACATTGTCCATTCATGGACTGTGATCTAGTCGCATGCATGCACTTGTAACTTGTATGTTTGAGTGTTGGGATATCCTAGTACTCATGAACCTTCATATTTAATGTTTGGTTGTACTTTTTGGATGCTTAAATTTTTACTATTTTTCTACAGCTAGTACAAAGTTGTGTGGCCAGTTAAAATGGGCTTCTTGAAGATGTTCGGTATTTGATCCATACTGCGTTGCATTGATGTAACTCTTACTATAGGCCCCATCTTGTAGTTGAGGATGATTCATGGATCATTAGTTCTTTGTTTGATGTCTCTAGAACTTTAGAGGTGAGTCCTAGGTGGTGCCTTTAGCATTGGTAGTTTGGTTTGAGACTAATAACTAAATTCATGTGCATGATAGTTTAGCATTTAGTTTAGAAAGTATTGATGATAAAAGTTCATACATTTGAAATTGCGTAGATTGATGGGTTGGAGTGGATAATTTAATTTGGTTAGAGTTTCCTTTGGTGTTTAAATTGATGTATGATGTGTGATCTATGATGTTTGGTTTGTTGTGTTTATTGACATGTATTGTAGGCCAACATGCCTTCATCTAGCTACCATGAGACTTACCCTTGAATCAATTGGAGAAGTTTCTAATGTTTCTTACTCACTTTTTATTGGCTTCCTCTTTTATTTTCAAGTCATTAGGCCTAGGTGAAGTAAGAAGGTCTCTTGATATTTGTTGTTGATTCTTGGATTTTATGCTTTTTTTTTCAACAATCGATTATTATCTTTTGCATATTATGACATTTTAATGAACATGTTTTAGTCTATTTCTTATCATGCATTATGTATTTAGATCATGAATATTTTATGTACCAGTGAACATATAGATACTAGATATTTATAGTTATACACTATTTTCAAATTCATATACCTCTATTTTCAATTTGGCATAGCTTTCATATTGCTAATTTATATATTTGACTTTTGTAGTATATTCTTTGTTTTTTAATGTCTTTCCTTTGCTCTTTAGTCATGGTATCATCATAATTTCTTTTAACTTCCTTATTGTTGTATTAGTTCATTTTGATTTTTTGTTTCTCTTACCATGACTAATCCTTTATGAGGGGTTCTATACCCAATGCAATGCTGTCTAATCTAAAGCTAGGAAGGAGGCTATTATACTAAGATTGCTAGATGATTGATATTTTCATTGGTAAGACTCTTAATTGTAAACTCCAAGTTATGAGTTCAATTCTAGTGGGCAAGAGTAACTTATAAAGTTCTAATTTGATTATATGTTTTGAGCGTAATTATTGTTAGAAAAAATGTTTCAAGTTTCAAAAATCCCCACTTAATTGATAGTAAGCATGATATGTAAATCCTAAGTTGGGAGTGATATACAAGTTAAAATCATTAATGAGAGCAGAGCTCAAATGGTAAGCTTGTTACCTTGTTTGTTATAGTTTGTGGGTTTGAGTTGTGTTTAAATTACTGTTATGTTATACCTATATTCTTCCAAAGTTTCATGTTCATTGTATAGCCTTGGAGATATATAATCATAGTTTTGATTTGAGAAATCTTGGATATTCTTGCTAAAGTAAGTTAATGTTGAGAGTGTTTATGACATACTAAGGATTATATTATTTAGTTAATAAAGTTTTTGGATTTATTGCTTCCAAAGTTGAATGATCTCAAAGAACAAATATAGATGAATTATAGAGATAATTTATCAACAAAGTACAAGAATAATTTTCATATCAAAATACTTAAATTGAATGTTTAAATATGTATATGTTCTTTGTAAAGATGTTGAATTATCTTTTCTCAACTATAAGGTAATCCATGTGATGAGCGGCGAGGTACCCCTATGCTCAATCATACGAATCACAAGCGTTCACACATGATCTGGTTGAATTCTATGGATGGAACTAGTTGTGGCATCTAGATTGTTATGCTTTGATCGCAATTCACTGTCTTCCCACCCGGACTAGTGGTAGCTTTGTCACGTATGGTTTAGTCCAAAGTGAGGCGTATGATGTTGTTTCTAATTCTACGCTACTCTTGATGACAATAAAGAGATGGATTAATTAAACTAATGAATAATGGAAAACAAGATCTAAACTAGCCTATGGATGATGAGTATCAACACTTAATTGTCTATACACATCTTGGACTTTGTGAGGATACTTTTGGGATTGCCAAGTGTATGTCACTGGTTGTGTCAAACGATACACTTTTAGATTACCAAGTATTTCCACTTAAAATTCTGATGATTAAGGCATACACATTTCACTTAACAACAAAAATAGTAAATAACAATAAATGGAAACAATTAACTAAAGAAAGTAGTAAATAATTAACAATTAAAAGCAATAATAATCTAAGTGGATGCTACAATGATGGGATTAATCTTGATTTTTATTGCTAGTCATGTAAAGTGTCCAAGTACGTCACACTCGAACAAAGGTGTTGTACAATTACAAACATCACTTTGCAGGCATGCAGTGGAAATATTCTAACTCTGGAGAAAACAAATTGCAAGAGCTCCACTACTCTGACTAAAAAACTATATGGAAATCATGAGCCCAAGCCCTATATTTATAGACCAAAGTTTACCCTACGACATTGGGTATTTGACGTTGCATCCTAGCTCCGATGTCATGTACGCGACGTTGAGTACTCGATGTCAGGGCTTCGATGTCAGCGCTCTAATGTTAGGGGCACTGATACAAGGATCTGATGTTAAGGCTTCAATGTTAAGGCCAGGCGAAACATGACTTATCATCATGTCATTGTCATCATTATCCTAGATTTGACCTAATAATATAAGGTCAAGTACATGATTTTTTTTCTATCGTTAACCTTTATTGAAACTAAATTTTACTTACATTGTGATAAGTTTCTTGATTTGGAAGCTCAAATTTATGGACTTGATTCTAGTAGGCAACATTAAGTTATAAAGTTCTAATTTAGCTTTATATCTTAGGGGTAAATATTGGTAAAAGTTTTTTTGGGTGACTCCTTCCCCCATTCCCTAAGCTAACCATAAGTTATTTGATTGTCTAACAAGTATTATACACATAAGAGTTAGCTAATTTCTTTCTACTAAGATATCATATTAGCTATATACTTAAGAGGTACATATATTAGATTTTTTTTGGGTCCAACATTCCTAAGCATTATTAGATAAAATTACATAATTTTTTATGAATTCAAGAATTAGAATCAATTACAATATACCCAAGATCATCATTTGTAAAATATGAAATGAAAATATGTATTTAGCATAGGAGATGATGCAATCAAGCATTATTTGGCCTCATAGGTGGTGCAATTGTAATACTTTACTATAACCTCTTGTCAGGTGTCAAATACCAAATTCTCAAAGATGGCAGTTTTCAACTACAACTTCAAGCAAACAAGCTTTTAGTGAAAGCTGAACAATTAATTTGTTTTCTATAGTATTAATTTTCTTCTAGTTTGGAGGCTCAAGGATCAAAAGCTTTCAACTTTTCTTGCTATTTATTCTTTATCTTTGATTGATGTATTCTTTTTTCTTTATAGAGAGTTTTCTCCTTCTCTTTACAAGAAACAGTTTACTAAGAAGTGAAAACTTGTGAGGATACTTTTAAATAAGGGCAAGCCCTAGTCTTTTTTCTACCCTAGAGAAGAGGCTTTTTAGGATTAGTTATAAGGATGAAAACCTAAAAGGGCATCTTCAAAACCATTGGGCTTTTTCTTGAGTCTCTCTCTTCAATGATCTAAGGTACTCTAAATTTTTTAATGTTATTATTTATTTTTTTGGGTCTAAACCATGCATCCCTTCCTTGCACCCAAAAAATAAAAAATAAAAAATAAAAATTGTAATGCTTCAAAAACTATAATTTAATTATAGAAATTTACGTTAAAGGATTCGAGTGAATACTTGGAAGATAATTTATAAAGTTTGCACTTTTTTTTATTTGTTAGTAATATCTACTTAATGAGTTTTTCATATGTGGTAAACTACAAGTATTAGTTTAAAGAGTTGCAAAAAATAGGAAGAATTGACAATCATCATCATCATCATCTTAGCCTTATCCCAACAGAATAGGTCGACTAGAATAATTGACAATGATTTATCAAATTATATTTATAAAAGTGAAAACTTAGAAGAAGAAAAATATTTTCAGCAACCGATGGAAATGGTTAGTGTTATTGTAAAAAAATATGCCTTCTTGGTGCATTGAAATATGTTTCCCTTCAAAATTGGATTAGAGGAGTGTGGAGATTCTCATGGGTTCCACGCTTTCTTGATCATCACCAAAGAACAACATGGCCCTAATTTCTTTCTGAACCTTGTCGCAAGTATATGTAAGATTGCTAGGGAGTCTCTACCTTTCTAGCTTGGGTCATTGCCCTTCTCTACATTGTAGTGCTTAGGGCTAAATGTGTTAAGAGTAGTCTTAGTTCTTGTAAGGGAACGGTATCATGTGTGTGTGTGTTAGTACTCTTTCTATGGCCATACTTGTGTGCAAGTTTTATTGATCTTATTGCATCTATGATTATTCAAGGTATACTCACAAGACCTCTAACCTTTCCACTAACAAGTTGTGTGCACTTATGCCATGTTTGCAGGTGGAGTGAATATTAAGCTATAGTTTATCTTAGATGAACCCTCTTTTAATTGTTGATTTAGGACTCTTCTTAGGTTGTCCCATTGATGATGACTCATCTTCCACGATTTACATATCTTAATTATTTTACAAAATTTCCTCTCTCTCTCTCTCAAAGTGAAACTACTAGTCTAGAATTTTTGTACTGTGGTGGGATTTACATTTTTCTGGTAGTGGTAAATGGCAGTTCCCTGTTTGGTTTTCAGTTGATCACTTGATTTGATTATAGTTACATCATGGCTCATAATTGGAAAGGCGAAAAAGAAATTTTTTTCTTTTTTTAAAAAATATAATTTCTTGGGAAACAAATAGCATGACAATACAAACAGACAAGCAGAATCGTTTACGTCTGCAGAGGAAGGCTCAAAACTTGAGAATCCAGCGAGCAGCGATACAATCCAAGGTAGGACGGCACGGGACCCGTGTGAGAATAGAAAGGACAAACAGAGAGTAAAAACCATATATGACATCAGATGCGCAGAAAAATATTGGAATTGGTGAAGATGGATGGCCACAAACTGCCATGGAAAAAGGATAAATGGATAATGGCAATTGCTCCTTCAAAATCATTGAGCAATCCTTGCTCCATCATTGAAGCCACGGCAGAGACCCATCACCTTCACCATTTAAAAAAAAGGATCAAAATCTTCTGCTTCTGCTGCTGCTGCAGCAACTGCAAAAATTATTCATCCATGCATATTTGCGTGGTTTGCATACGCAACAACCACCATGCAGAGTCAATGCTTTGCTGCTGCAGCTGCAGCTGCTACAGCATCTGCATCTTCCCCAGTTCGAGACGAAGCGTCATGGGATTCCTGTTTCTTTCAGAATGGATTCGTAAATACTTGACAACGACGTAAATGGAGGATAACCCCCCACATGACATGTCAACATTAATTGTGAATGTGAGGGATCGAACACGACCTCTGACACTGAATTGTTTCTTTGTGGTCAGGGTTTTGCTCTAAGAAATCAGAATTCAGCGTCACGACGCCAGCCATACTGCCCCTGCTGCATGCAACAAGAAATTCCTAATCCTGAGTGAACAGTATAAGATTTGAATTATTTACATGTTGCTGCAGCAGCCTGACTGACTGACTGCCTGCCTGCCTGCCTTCACGCATTGTTTGTTGAAGCACGTCTCTCTGTGTTTTTCTCGCTGTTACTGTTTTTATTTATTTTTTAAAACATTTATTTCAACCGTGACAACTCAATGCAGAAGTACTTCTGGTGCATACAGTAAATCTATGCATGGAAAAGTACGTTCCCCAGTTCACGCCTAGAATTTTGAACTGCATGGAGATGCAGCATGAAATTATGCTGGATGAATGTATATGAGCACCGTCATGATCATGCACATGCTGAAAGGGCGTGTCCTTCACTTTCATCGTCCCTGACAACGGTCTCAGAGAGCGTTACGCAGAACTTTGGGTAACGGCAAACATGTTGGTGCCGCTGCGAATCCCTTTTCTGGCTGCGGCGTCTCGTTAGTCGGTGCTCCCGCGCTCCGTGGCGCGCATCAGCGCTGCCGTTGGTCAGGAAGAATCGTTGATGATATCCTTTTCAATGTGAAACAGTATCCTTTGTTCATGAAGAATGGCTGAAAATGAAGACGCAGCGCAGAGAACCGGTGGCGCTCTTTGCTTCTGTTGGGCGATGCTGCGCCGCTGAGCGCTTCTGCGCTCCGCCTCCCGCGCAGCCGCTGTCGCTCATCGCTCGCCCAGTGTTTGGTGGGAGCAGGGCGGCTTTGACTTTACCTGCTAACCCTAGTCAGGATTTCTGGTTTTCCTGGCGGTGTTTTTTTCTTTTTGCCGTGCTGTCCAGGCCTTGGCGTTCTGGGCCTTGCCTACGGTGGGTGCGGGCTGCGCCGCCTCCCTCAACAATTGTTGTGGGTGCACCTCCCTAAGTTTTTCTCTGCTGCAGTGCTGCGGTTCTAGCGGCAGTTTGGGGCGGTGGCTGGACGTCTTTGTGTTGCCGATGTGAAGAGGCAGTGTGGGGCTTCGTTGTTCTGCATTGGCTGTGCAGGGTGTCCTTGTAGGGGGAGAGCGGTTATTGCCATTGCTGTGCTTGCTTCGTGGGTCGGTGACGTTTTGCTCTCCTACAGGGAAGTTCCTCTACCTCACCTCAAATTGATTTTCTTTTACCTAATGATGTTTTTGAAGTAGTTTTCAAAGATTTCGCAACTTGTTTCATTTTTTTTCAAATCATGGGGTTTTTACCATGGTCCCCAAGTATAAACACTCAAGTCCAAGGCCTCTTTCAGCCCCAGGGCATTCAGGTTTCTCGTGCCTGATACTATACTTGAAATTTTATTTTGGTGGAACTATTTGATGCCTCTCAGGTTGAGATCTCTCAAACAAATTTTCCAACACAAAATGCAACCCTAATAGCATGCGCCTTGAGATTTCACTTTAATGTCAAGGACCCAACTTTAATCTTTCACTTATTTTCTCATATGTTGAGAGGAACTTTGTGAGCACCCCAGATCCTATTATTTCTTTCTGATCATTGTACAACGATCAATGAAACTCAAATTCGTGAGTATTGCATTGAACTTGATATAGCTCTTCGGAAGACCTCATTAACCTTTGCTGCTGGTGGAAAACTTTTCACCCAAAAAGTAAACTATTTTTACCTTCCAAAATCGTGTAGCTATTGTCATAGGGCTGAACATTATATATTGGCATGTCCCATCCTATCCAGGAAGAAACAACCTGTAGCATCTTAGAAAACCCATTCCACAGTCACACCATTACGCCCACCCTTAGAACCCTTCAAGTTCGGATCTCCTTCCCCAATTGCTCCACAATCCTCCTCTCAGTGTAGCCCCTCTAAGCTACCAAAACAATAGTCTGGTACTCACACCTCCACCCAGGTCATCCCCTTGAAGGTAGTCAAGGACTTAGTTTCAGTGGATGAGTTTGTGGCAGGTAGTGGAAGGAAACAAGTCAAAGCTTCCTTTTGTTCCACTCCTCCCTCCCTCTCCTCTCAATTGAACACTTCCATGGCCCCTGTCCCCACCAACAACTCCTATGCCCTCCTATCATAAACAATGGAAGTTGATACTTTGACTTCTGAACCTTCTGTTGACCTCTTAACTGAAATGCCCCTTGCTTCCCCATGAATCTTTTTTCATGGAATGTTCGAGGCCTTACTGGTAGGCTTTGACAGAAGCGAGCAGAAAAATTTATTTCTAGTCTTAATATAGCCTTTGATTTCGTTCTCCTTCAAGAAATTAAGGTTTCAGCTGACCTTTTATCCTTTTTCGCCCATTGGTTTCTTTCTCACTCCTTAATCCTAGCGACATCCCATGCTAGTGGGAAAGGAGGCGTTGCCATTCTTCTCTCACCCTACTGGAAAACTAAAATCCTTCAAAGTGGTTTTGATTCTAGGCATAGAGTTTCCTAGGTCACCTTCTCCTCCTTGCATGGCCCTTTTGGAATTTGCTCAATCTATGCCCCAAACAACTCCACAGAATGGACTCTCCTTTGGCAAGAACTTACAAATTCTCTTCCCCTAGTGCCTTGGATATTCAGAGGCGATTTTAATATGGTCGAATTCCCTCAAGATAAGCTCGGAGGGGTGTTTTTTAAACTGCCCAATTTTGAGTATCAGACCTGGTCCGCCTTTAAGAAAAGGTTTTACTTTTCTGATGGGGTGGACACCTCTGTGTGCGTTCCCCTCCACAGATTTACTTGAAGCGATCTCTGTCTTGGGCAAGTTCGCATCTACAAGTTAGATAGGTTCTATTTCTCCACCCTTTCCTTCTGGCAAGCCTTCTCTGCTACTACGGTTCATCACCATGCCACCTTATCAGACCATCTTGCTATCGCCATATCTATCCAGATTCATGGCAGCCCTAATTGACAAAAATTCCATCTTTTCCGACTACATAATAACTTTTTTTCTTCCCTTGCCACCCAACTTCTTCTATCCAACCTTTGGAATGCCGAACCTAGGCTCGTAAATTAGGTGGGTTGGATTAACTGGTGGCATTGCACTTCATGTTGAGTGTGGAACTTTGCTCGTTCATATGGTAAGGCAGTGGCTACTCAGGCCAGACAAGAATACAACAAAATTCACCTCACTATTGAACATCTCACTAATAGACTAGCTCAAGATCCCTTCAACATTCTAGTTCACAAAGAGCTAGCTAGAGCATGATTAGCCTTTCAACATTGGGATGTGTACTGAGCACAAAGCACCTTAACTAAAAGTCGACTCACTTGGTTAAATATTCAAGATGAACACTGTAAGGAATTTTTTAAGTATCTCAATACTGCTTCCCCTTTGCATTCTATAGACAAAATCTCTAGTAATGGTACCACCGTTACTGACCACAACAATATCCTCTCTTTTCTTAAAAACCACTAAGAAACCCTTTTTGCAGCTACCCCAATAGACATCTCTTCATTCAAGGCTACCACCCCCAATTATCCTTGCCTTATCAATTCCACTATGTTGCAAAGTCTTGACGCTGATGTCACTTTGGTGGAGCTACAGGTGGCTTGTTCCAAGCTAAGTCGGGGAAAGGCTCCTGGTTACGATGGTTTTCCTGTGGAATTTTTTCAAAATCATTAGGATTTGGTGGGAAATGATCTTTTTCAAGTCATTAATGAGGCTATCTTAATTGATTCGCTTAGGCCCAATCTAAATCAAGGGGTAATTCATCTCCTCCCTAAGTCTGGGGATCTTACTAATATCTCCAATTGGTGTCCCATAACTCTTCTTAATGTGGTGTATAACATTTGGGCCAAGTGCCTAGCCTTACAACTGAAAAAAATTCTTGGCCACATCATATCTTCCCAGCAAATAGGATTTGTTCCTAGTAGATATATTTTAGACAATGTGGCTGCAGCATGGTAAGGTCTCAAGTGGGTTGAGGATGATGGACAAGATATTCTCCTCGTGAAACTTGATTACACCAAGGCTTATGACAACATAAAATGGAACTTTATCTTGTAGACCATGACCAAACTTGGTTTTGGACATAAGTTCTTGGATATGGTGAAATGCTTATTCTTAGATGCTACCACAAGAATAGCCACTACCTTCGGCATTACCTCTCTGATGAGTGGCGAGGTACCCCTACACTCAACCATACAAATACGAGCGTTTCACACACGATCTGGTCGAACTCCGTAGACGGAGTAGTTGTGGTATTTAGATAGTTACTTATTGATCGCAGTTTGTTGTCTTCCCACCTGGACTAGTATTTGCTTTGTCACATATGTTTTAGTCCAAAGTGAGGTGTATGATGTGGTCCTAAACTAGTGCTACTCCTAGAGGCAATGGAAAATAACTTTAACTAAGCTAAGAGGAAAATGGCGAGAGAGTTAAGCTAATAGGAGATAGGGGGAGAGAATCTAAACTAGCCTAAGTGCGATGAGCATCCGTTCCTTAATCATTCATACACATCGTAGGCCTCATGTATAACTACTATTGGGATTACCAAGTGCATAGCCTAGGTATGCTACTGGGATACCAAATAGTCATACTTAGATGCTCATGATTAAGTTGTACTCATTTCACATTTAATAACAATAACAATTAAGTAATTAAACTAAGTGAATGCTGCAATGATGAAGTAATCTTGATCTTTATTTTTGGTTGTGTGCATGTCCAAATACATCACACTCGAATAAAGGATGCCATACAATTACAATCATGACACTACGGGCATGCATTGGGAGAAAGGGTTGAGAAAGACTAAAAATGAAAACTAACTTCTAACTAAAAACCTCCTTACTCCATCATGTGCCTAAGGTGTATTTATAGGTCTACATTGGAGCCACAATATCACGTATACGATATTGCAAGCCAGGCCACGATATTGTAACCTAATGAATCATAATTCATCATTCCCCCATGACTAAATGAAAACATGTCCTTGAGTTAAACAAAATGAGAACAAGCTCCATTGATTACACAGTAGATAGGTATGAGATTATTAACTGACTAGGGATTTATTCATGCCACAGTGGAGAACTCAATAGAACAAAATTGGGACACAACACAAAATTACAAAATTGCAAAATTGTATACTTTATTTGGCTCATGTGGCTCCAGGTGGCGGTGGCTCCTCCATGGGTCACTTCCCCTTGTCCCATGCTCTAGGTTTTAGAATTTGATGACTCTGAAGTTGTGCCTGGAGCTTTTCCTCTCCCGTTCGGGGATCCTATGCCATCCATGTTGATGCTCCAATGTTTGATAGATTTGGCACCTCCCATGGACACGATAGTTGTGGGAACATCTTATTTGCTTTGACGTACTAGGCTTTAGACAATCGTCGTTCCTTCTCGTAGGCTCTGGCTTCATCCCTGTACTCTTGAAAATCCATAAGCTATCAAGCCAAGCCTGCTGTGACATCTTTTTGGCCTTGGTAGCTGGTCTTAACGACCTCTAGTTCAAAATTTGTGACTTCTAGCTTTTGCAATGTTTTCTTGTGCTCCACAAATTTTGCTTCATATTTGGCGTAGGTGGCAGCTACTTGCTTCTCGAGCTCTGTTCTCAGGCATCCTGCTGTTAATATGGCTAGATTGACATACTGCAAGTTTTCCAATTCCATGTACTCTATGAGGTCTTGAATCTATAGGTGCCAGCATTTAAGTTCCTCTTGGCGGGCAAATGCATATGTGTCCAATATGGCCCACCAATTAGTGTGTTGAGCACTGAAAGTGTTGATGTGGGCCTTGGTCATATGGATCTCCTTTTCTATGACTTGCTTATACATTCCCACCTGGTCTTTGAAGTGCTCCTTTAACTTTTCATGCTACTTTGCTTCATTTTGCCACGTGCTTATTTCAATGGTTGTCTTCTGACAGATTGTGCATACCTCCTCCATTGAGAGGGTTCGATTCTCTTTGGCCAAATGGTTCATGTCTTAGTTGATCCTGACCAAGTATTCTCGTAATTGCTAAAAGTTTTCCTCAAGAAAATTCTTCTATTTCTCCATAATGGTCAACTGAAGATTGTCAGTAGCAAGTTGTTTATTCTCCTCCTGTAAGGCTCTGAGTGCCTTGGCATGTGCATAGATTTACACTTGTGCCTTGGAGGCATCCCAGTTGGCCTTCTCTTTCTCCTCTGCCACTCTTTTATTGTCTGCCAATAGTTTATTAAGCTACTCTATCCTGAAAGTATCTAGCTGGTTTACGGGAACAAACTGAGATGGGTCTTACTATGCAACTTGCAGGGTGATGAGCCTCTCCTAGAGTCTTGTCAACTCCACTTTCGCATGCTTCACCTTGATCTTTGCCATGACAAGCTTTTCTTTGGTGGAGATGAGGTCTGACTGTGCTACCATGACATCTTATGAAATGTCAAACAAGGACATCATCACTTGTCCTGTTTGTAGCAATCAATCAAGGACATCCTCATGCTTTGCAGGAGCCATTGAGGGACCAGCCAGAGTTTGAGCATCTTGTGCTCCTGTGAAATTTGTCGGTGGCACAATAGGGACATTGAAAGATTCTTTGATGTGATCTGTGATGACTTTTGCAGCTCCCATTGCATCCTAGTGCTGCATGACTGCCACTACGGCCCCTTCACCTATTTCCAATTACACTTGGAAAGATGTAGCGTTCCCTGAAATCTGTTGTGACGAATGAGTCTCCCCTGGTCCTGTTTGGATGGACACCTCACCCCGTGTGTGATCAATAGAAATTATGGGTCATATGATGTCATCGATGATGTGGAAGAGATTAGCATCATCATAACTTCCCGAACTGGCCGTCTCAATGATGGCCCTATGGTGGCTCATCGACGGTCGGTAATCCTATGGTGGTGGCAGCAGTTGATCTCGCTCGCTCGTGTTAGGCCCTGCTTCTTGTTGTTGATTGGGCCTCATGCTTGGAAGTTTGCTAGGCCCTATAGTTTGAGTTGTAGTGGGTCCCACCGTCTGTTCTTGCTCTTTCTCTAGCTCTAGTGTCTCACTAGCACTTTTCCTCGAAGCTGGTGGCTTCAACAATTTAGCGAACGAAGCATTCTGGGCTCTTCTGAGGACATCATTAGTGTACCCTAGAATACCATCACATTTGCATAGCTTCCTGATGAGACAAGGGAAGGGAAACACAAACTTCCCTGTCTTGCATTCTTCAAACCGCCTCAAGATCTCCATGAGATATAGATGAGGAAGGTTAGCATTAGCCTTTCCCATAAATATTGCACTTCCTCTTGCCGCATATGTTGAGATTCTTTTTAATCCTCTCGTGGGGAAGATGTGATAAGAACTAATCTTGAAGTATATCATTTCTTCCAGCATCAACTCTCCATATGTCTTGTCTTCTTTTCCATACATCCTATCCAACCAAACTTTTCGTGCATCATCATCACAGCAAGTGGATAGGTGAGCAATTTTTGGCCCTGTATTCAGAAGGTTCAACACTTCCAAGATGGCCTTGGCAGAACAATCTACAAACACACCAGAAATGTTGACTGTGGTGCCTTCTTCCTTATTGTGCCAAAATTGGTACATTTCTCCTAAGTACTAGGCACCACTTTCAAAGAGGATAGGCCATAATGGAGACCCTTTGAGTTGGTCCCTAACAACCTCAGGAGAAAATTCTGTGAAAGGTCCAAAGTTCATTTCCATGATCACTGTAGCTGATGTGGACTTTTCACGGATGGCATAAACACACTCCGAGGACAACATGAGTTGTTGTCCTTGTTCAAGCGTTGCAATAGGTTTTCCTTTTGCTTGTCCCGATTGTACAGTAGCAAGAGTCTCTTGATGGATGCAAAATGATTGCGCCTCCTGCTCTGCACGTTGTTTGGGAGACACTTGTCCTCTGCCTCTCTTGGGTCACTTAGACACACCTTGAGAGTATCCTTCTTGTTGTCCATGCTTTGGGACCATCTGCAATCACATGGGGTCAGTCATTAGTAAGGTTGTTTACCAAAGTTAAGTTATACCTTACTTCTTACCTTAATGAATTCATGTCTTATTCCATGTGATTTAAAGTTAGGAATTTTTATGACAATGTCCCCAAAAGATTCTAATATTTAGCCCACTTTGATCAGGTGGCTTCACAATTTTAATTGCTTGGTAAAAGTGAGGAGATGAAGTTGTTTTTGGCACATGTTTATCATTTTTGTATAATTAATTACCCTTGATAGTGTCCTTTGGGTGATGAAGAATTTCAAAAAATTTGTGCGCTATTCAAAGTGTACCCCTCCCCCATGAATAAGCTAAACACTCCAGGTTCAAATAGGTTCGAGCAGAATGAAAATCGGAGCACTAGTGAGTGAGTTATGGCTGTTGGAACAAGAGATACGCAAGTAGCAAGTTGTAGAAGAAGATTGGAAAAACTCCCCTGCATGAACAGTTACAAACGATGTTGATGTTTGTAGGGGGGAGGGAGGTGGGGGGGGGGGGGGCATATTTATAGTTTTTGTGGGATGCTATATCATGTACACAATAGCATGGCTGTGATATTGCGTCAGACGCGATATCGCGACCTGTTTAAAGTAGGGTACTTAGAAAAATTGATAAACTTTTGATATTTCTAATTCAAAAATGAAGGACCTGAAGTCGATGTAAAGGGTCTAGGGTAATATTGTTCAATTCTAAAGGCACACAAAGGATAATGGTGTAAAATCTGGCAATGGAAATCATGAAGAGTATGAGGAACAAGGACATGTGTTGGTACATACGAATGTTTGAACTAGAAGGATGATAAGGGAAAGAAGAATGTTGGTAATGCAATACTTGGAGGGTGTAAAATGATGTGAGGGTAATGTGTGACAAGTGCAAATTACAAAATTCACATAAGTGGGTCCTTCCCAAAGTAGGTTCCAACCTATAATGCCCTTGTGTAACCACACCTTAAAACGTCCATAGATACTAGAAGGGTTAAATGTAATCTACATCGATGCAACAAAACACATGTAGATACCATCGTGATGAGGTATAAATTCAATACTACAGAAGTCCTGAGTCATAAATTCCTAGACAACGAGATGAGACGAATTGTAGAAGGAATTGCAAAGAGTGGGACATGAGGTAATTGAACCAGGTCACAATGAATCCTCAGTGTAAGGCATGATTAATGTGTCATTAACTTGTCGCTTAAAAATCAGGACCAAGTTCATTCCTTTGATTAGTGATGAGTGGCAAGGTACCCCTACACTCAACCATACGAATACGAGCGTTACACACATGATCTGGTCAAACTTCGCAGACTAAGTGCCTACATACCTTATGGAACACTTAAGGTTAATCGTTCATTTTCTTCCCAAACTTACTTCTATTTGTCACAGTTGTATGGTTAAGTAAGTCTGAGGTAGAGGAAAGAGTGAAGAGACTAAGTAACTAACTTTAACTAACTAAGTTCTAATGCCTAGCATTAGTATTTGTTCCCACTTGTCGTTCACACCTTGAGCCGATGCGACCTTTTGGGATTACCAAACACTATTTGTTACTGGGATTACCAAGTGTAACGCACGTGCTCAAAGTGGTCGTACTAAATGCACTTAACTAGGAGAGAAGGGTTGAGGGAGATTTAATTAACTAATAAAGCATTTAAACGATGAACAATAAATAAAAATAATTAAAGTCCTATTTAGCTTAGTCCATGCACTGCAAGGTTTATGCAAAAGTTTGTCTTTATTTCCATACACAAACTTGTGCTTAGGTACAATATTTGCTCGAATAAAGATCCATTCACTTTGGAACTCCTACTGCGGGAACATGAAAATTATTCTATCTATGGAAAGGTAAAATTGCCAGAGTTTCGCTAAGGGTCTAGATCTAGATGGAGAAACAAGGGAGAGTTGCCTCTTATTTATAGATTTGGTGGCACGCTACGATATTGCATACGCGATATCGCTGCCCATGCGATATCACGTCCCATCATACCCCCATGACTAAATAAAAACTTGTCCTTGAGTTCCTTACAAAACATTGGAAAAGTATGAGATTATTGACTTGAATGGAACTAATTGTCAATGGGACGACATGTGAATGGATCATCATTACAGAACATAACAAAACTGGTGTTCATGATAACAAAAGTGAACACTTTATACATTTGACATTAGGCCTTATTTGGTAGCTTAGAGAGAAGAGAGAAGAGAGAAGAGAGAAGAAGTTTGTTGTTGCCAATACCAAGATTGCGCCTTTCATTGTCTGTTTGTAAGCGCACTATCCATCTTGTTCCTTGCATAGTTGCTTTAGCACCTATCCATTCCAAGTGTTCCCTTCAAATCCAATCTATTGTTGTATGATTGCCATTTGCAGACACAACACAATCTTTATATTAGCAAGGGTAAATGAGTTACAATGCAGTTGATACCTTGCTTCGGTGAATGGTCCATTCGCTGAGTTGTGGTATGGCTAATACGGGTTTGGAGATATAATAGTGGTGACTATCGAAGATGTAGGGGTTAGGAGAAAATCGAAAAAATTGGGTCAGGACTCCCATGACTAAGAGCGAACCTCTGGTAGCGATAGAATGGAGAAAGAAAAAGAACAAGAAAGATGGAGAAAAAGAGACAATTGTAACGTTGATGAAATGGATGTCAAGATGGAAATGAACAAAGAAAGTTAATTGCAAAAATGTTTAAGGAAAAGAATTTAACTGGTGCACCAAATAGGAATGCCAGTGGGTCCTCCCCAAAGTAGGCTCATGCCCTTAATGCCCTGACAAACCTANGTAGTTAATGATTAATGTGACTTAGAAGATCCCATTCCAAATCCGGCCTCAAGAAACCACATCCAGTGACTTTGCATTAATGCATTCGACCAATCCATCCTCCCGAAGTAACAAGAATGCCTTCTCCAAAGAGCCACCACCATTTCGATGAAGCGAAAGATGAGAAGGTAGGAAGTGAGAAGGGCCTTAGTTAGAGGGAAAATGTCTATTTTAGTTCCATAACCAGTGCTTGTAGCCCAAATGATTATTTCGTTTAAGGGATGTGCTTTGAATCCTCACTATTTTTTTTTGTTTATACGTGAGAACCACACCATGCAAAGACTTTGTTATTTTTATTAGCTCAACTTCCCGATGATGAAGCAATGTCGGAATGGTAAGAAAACTCAAAAAGGAAACATCCAAGCACCCAAGAGAATGGCCAACACAAATGCATCAAGTTCCCTTGAAGTCACACCCTTTTCAATCCTTGAGTCCTTCTTTAGTTTTAGAAATGCCTAGTCACCGATTCGTTGATAGTTCTTAATTAAAAAGGGACTATACATTTCCAAGCTGAGAGAGACCATAGAAATTTGTGGATGTATGGATGAAGTGGACTCATTGCCTATCATATCAAAATAACCATACCTTAGTATCAACATCATAATCTTAAAGGTAAAAACAAAACATTAGAAACCAGTAGAAAACAGTTCATACCATCATTAGAGCAGTTATTGGGTGACAAACTTAACAAAATAGATAAACACACACACTCACACAAATAAAAGAAAAGGTATGAACGGTGTTGCAAAACAAAAACAAGAAAAGTTAAGAAATTTGTAAAACAAAAAGGTGTAGAACAAAATTGTGCAAAACAAAAAATGTGTAAAACAAAAATTTAAAAGAACTGAGGGCCTCAATTGATTAGCATAGGTGGCCATCTCCCCCATGACTAAATTGAAAGGGAGAGATCCAAAATAATGAGCTTTTGTTTGAATTTCTTAAAAGTGTCCAACTTCTCCCAATTGATGTTTTCAGGTTAAGGGTTGGAAGTTGGTGACGCTCATATTCCAATGTATCTATGCTTTCGTTGTGGGTGCAAGTTGTTCCCCCAGTTCATTCCATGCATGTTGGTGGGCTGGTCTCTTGATTAGCTGTCAACCACTAGGTGTTCTCTTGTTGTGTGGTTGCTACATACAGACACCTTTGTATCTAAGTTTCTTGGGCATACCAGTTGCATGTAGGAGATGCTGAGCATTCCTCCATGTCATCAGCCCCTGAGTCATTGTATGTGATGCATGGAACTTTCTTCTTCTCGATCTTTCCATAA
This sequence comes from Gnetum montanum, assembly GCA_015680685.1. Classification (NCBI taxonomy): domain Eukaryota; kingdom Viridiplantae; phylum Streptophyta; class Gnetopsida; order Gnetales; family Gnetaceae; genus Gnetum; species Gnetum montanum. The sequence goes on from MNCI01010894.1 coordinate 957,666, forward strand.
ATATTTTCCTTAGATATTTCCAAGGAAAGATCACGGATTTGTAGGCATGTGTATATTGTACTCAGCCATGCCCTTCCCATTATAATTGGGAAGTCCCCTTTATTACTGTTGATTTCTATCATTAGAAAATCAGCTGGGTATGACCAACCATACACAGTGGTAACGATTTCCTCCACTAATCCCAAGGGAATAGTGATGGACTGGTCAACCAGCTCTAGTTGAATATTGCTCTTCTTGAGTGGAGGCAGGTTCTAGGCTTTATACATTTCTTGTGAGATTAAGTTGACTCTGGAACTTGAGTCAAGAAGAGCCTTATGAGGTTCATTCCCAACAACTTGGAGATAGATTAAGGGACTCCTAGGTTTAGAGAGTTTCTTGGGAAGGTGGCCCACCTCGATCCAGTCAGTAATGGTAGGTGTTAACATAACCGTGTGCGTTGAGCTCTGTTGTGGATTTGAAAGGAGCTTCGAAGCCTTATTTGTTGGAGGAGCATGCACAGACTCAACCGCTTGTGGTTGTGAGAGCTTGTTTAGGCTTTTGGTTCTGAAGAAAGGTCTTCTCTTCATATAGTTGTCAGAACCAGCAGCGGGTTGAAGGTTTATAGCTCTCGTAGCATAACATTGCTGCAGTTGAGTGGGGAGTTCCCCTTGCATTGCTAGAGCGGGTGGTAGTGGAACTATTGGCGTAAAAGATGCGGATGGATTTGGAGGATGGTATGCATGTGGTGTGTTTCCCAGAGGAGAAGGAGTCCTAAAATACTCCCAAACTTAGTAGTGATGTTGTGGGGTTGTGTGACCCATAGAGTCACTTGGAGAAACTGGCTGCTGCACATAATAGCCATACGGGTTTGGTTTCCATTAAGGGTATTGTTGCCTAGGTGGTGGCATCCCCCATGACTGTGGGTGTTGCCATTGCTAATGTTGCTTGATAGGTTGTGGCAGAGTTCCACTTGGATAATATGTTAACAATTAGTGGAACTACCTCAAGTTACCTTGGGGATAAGGTAACCTTCAGGGTGCTTGCTGTTTGTTAAGTCTTGGGTTGAGTGCATACACCCTGGACTCTTGTAGATGTGAGATTATTGGGCAACATCCCTTAGGATGGTCATATTGGTAGATCTCACATCCACCGTTATTGTCCATGTCAGAATCCATAACCTCATTGGTGATAGTCATTTTTCCCTTATCCTTGTCATGTGCATGGCCTGAATCTCTTTGCTTTTTCTTATCATGGTCACTACTTTGCTCCTCCTTAGACTCCTCTACGATTTTTAGGATAGTTTCAATTTTACTATCTAAGGAGCTCCATATTTGATCTACCTTAGCCAACAC
>MNCI01010894.1:959057-971346 GCA_015680685.1 Gnetum montanum
CTATGAACTTCATGGGACCTAAGTTCAGATAATCTCCCTTGGGCATATGTCCCAAGGGTTCTCTTGGTTTAATGCCTTAGCCCATCTACGAGGTGGTGGAGTTGATCCCGCTGTGCGTAACCATGGCCCGGGCAACGATGTAGCAATGCATAATATCGGCCCATGGAAGCATCCAAGGGTTCGTTAGTACCCTGCTTCCATCCTTGGATCTGCTTATGCAAGTTGAACACTCTGGAGTACGTTTGGTATTTTTCATTAAACAGTTCTAGCATTGTACTCCACCTCCTAATGGTTTCCGGTTCTAAGGACCGGTACCAACTCTCTGCTTCTTTTATGAGTATCCGAGGAAACAACTTTAACTTCTGCAACTCGTTCTCTATATTCTGCAAGGCACAGGCACTGTAGAATGCTTGTAAGTGGTTTTGCAGATCAGCATTTTATCCCGCTTCGAATCGTGGGATATTATTCATGTCTAGTCTCTTGATCCGACTATCTTTCTGGTGCTTTGTAGGTATTCTCATAGCCTCCATAATTTCTAACATACTTCGGGTTGCTAGTAGGGGTTCATCATGGTCATCTCTCTCATGATGTCTATGATGCCTACATGGTTCCCTACTTTCCCTTCTATGCCTTGACTCTCTAGAATGCCCTCGTCCTCACTCTCGACTCTCTCATCGAGGTATCTCATCTTGCTTATCCTTATCCTTATCCTCACGGTTGTGCTCTTTGTGACTGCATCTTGATGTGAAAGGAGAGGGTGAATGATGTGATGAAGGGGAAGAAGAAGGGGAACCATCACCATGACGATGTTTCTTACCTTCTCTTCGGTGACTACGGCCCCAATTGTGATAATGATCTGAATGCCTATCCTTGTCATGTATTTTTGTTCCCTCAGTGAACACTTGGTGTTCATGAGGGTCAGAACCAGGGTTGTGAATCATGGAATGTAGGTTCTGATACCCCACCTCCTCACCATCGTTAGGAGGGGGAACATCATTTGATGGAGAACCTGTTATAACTGGTTCACCATCTCCAATTTCGCTTAGGACGTGTGGGACCCCTTTGCCCTTCAACGATGTATGGTAGCTCTCCTGCCGCGAGTCCCTTAAACGTTGCACCGCTGTGGGATGGTAATCCCTTGTGTCATAATCTTCTGCAATGTATTCAGTGTATAGCTACATCATGCCTATCTGTGCAAGAGCATAAAGGAGCATGTTAGGGACTGCCTAATCTAGGGATAACACTATGTTACCTTGCAAATCTCGCCAACATAGTTGTTCATCCTAATGGAGGATAAAAGTAAAATTAGGTATATACTCATCAGGATGAGTATATACCACTCGATACTATTGAGGAACTGACAGTTCTTGGTTACGTGTGTTAGACTGCCGATGGTCTCTTGTGTGATCCCTAGGTGGTGAAGTGCTTTTATGAGAAGAAGAAGACATTGTTATCTTGTCGGTGTGCTATTGACCGTTGTTTAAATTTTCTTCTGATTAACCTTAAGGGTTCGTTTAAGCTTCCCAATGATGTGGATGCTTTCCTATGTTCTACTTAGTGCACAAAAAACTTAGTCCTCAGCAACGATGCCAATGATGAGTGGCAAGGTATCCCTACAATCAACCATACGAATACCAGCGTTACACATGCGATCCGGTCGAACTCCGCAGACTAAGTGCCTAGACGCCTTATGGAACACTTAAGGTTAATCGTTTGTTGTCTTCCCAGACTTATTTGTATTTGTCACAGTTGTATGGTTAAGTAAGTATGAGGTATGTGATTTTTATATCTTTTACGTTTTATTGCCTATGCTAAGAGAGGAAAGGGTGAAGAGACTAAGTATTTGTTCCCACTTGCCATTCACACCCTGAACTGATGTAACCTTTTGGGATTACCAAATGCTATTCGTTACTGGGATTACCAAGTGTAACACACGTGCTTGAAGTGGTTGTACTAAATGCACTTAACTAGGAGAGAAGGGTTGAGAGAGATTTAATTAACTAATAAAGCATTTAAACGATGAACAATAAATAACAATAATTAAAGTCCTATTTAGCTTAGTCCATGCACTGCAAGGTTTATCCAAAAGTTCATCTTTATTTCCGTACACAAACTTGTGCTTAGGTACAATATTTGCTCGAATAAAGATCCGTTCACTTTGGAACTCCTACTGCGGGCACATGGAAATTATTCTATCTCTGGAGAGGTAAAACTACCAGAGTTTTGCTAAGGGTCTAGATCTAGATGGAGAAATAAGGAAGAGCTGCCTCTTATTTATAGATTTGGCGATGCGCTACAATATCGCGTACACGATATCATAGGGGAAGATGTGATATCGCGTACGCGATATCGCGGGGGATGCGATATCGCAGTGGACGCGATATCGCGTACGCGATATCACGTATGCGATATCATGTCCCATCAATTAGTGACATCACATTATTTCATCCCAATGATAGACAACAATGAGAGCATCATGATGGCAAGGCATACGATCACTTGGCATTTCATACAAGGGATGAGTGATTTTACTTTGTGGAACTCTTCTTCTCTTTCTCTTCTTCTTTTTTCTTCTCTTTTTTTTTGAATGAATGCTTAAGCCAGAGAAGCCACCTACCTTCAGGCATGCGTGCATGTCTTTCTAGTGGGACCCCCTTGAATAACATTGTTTTTTTCTGAATTGAGTGCTTTTATTACTCTTTACTCCCATTTTTTGTTAGATCTATAAGGATCTTAGTACAACCAGGCTGCATGATAACTCTCATAGATGTCACCAAAGAGAATCCACAAGTTCCCTTGATGTCACACCTTGGCCATTCCCGCTTAGTCCATTATTCTTCACTTTGGGCATAATGAACAGAAGATTACTTTAAGTTTTAATGATTAGGAATATCATTGTACCCAAGGTAGAACCCCTTATTAATAGAATGGGTGGATGGATGTTATGGACTCATTGTTCAAATAATTAGTCACTTGAGACTTGATAGCGGAGAATAACACCTCAACCAATGAGTCACATGTGTGCTTTATTCATAGATGAGATTACTTATAAAAAGACAAAAATATAAAAACAGTAAATTGAAAGATGAAAAACTGGAAAAAAATGTAAAATTAAAGAAAAGGAAAATATTTATTAATTCTGCTATTGTTAGAATGGGGAATACCCCCATAACTAAATGGTTGAGCATAGCTAGAATTAATAAATGGAAGGTTGGGATCCTTGCATGTTGGAAATATTGGGGCCCAGTCATACTTATCCCATTAGGGTTCACACACTTGATTAGAGTTGACATAGTGAGGCAAGTTATAAGATGTGGTTAATTTATAAGGAGTTGACCCACTATGGTACTTGTGACTGTAAAATGATATGCAATGATCAACATGTCTCCCTATGTGGCTATATTCATTTGGCCCCATGGTTGTTGGAGTATTGAGTGGTGGCTCCGATAAGGTAACATGAGGCATTGGGTTCAAAGAGGAAGATGCACCACAGTGTTGGGCTTGTGCTGGGTTGAAGGATACAGTGGTCTCGAAATTGCGCTGTTCCTTTTTATAGTCATGTCTAAAGAAGGGATGCCTTCGATGTTGTAGAGGATTCCCACTATTGTTGACAGTAGAAGCATAAGTAACATTCGTGGGTTGATGCTGTGGTGTAAATCCTTCGGGCACAATTGGTGGTGATGTAGAAGGAGGTGAAGAATGAGAATTTTGAAATTGAGGAGAAGTGTAAGGTACCCAAGGTGGTGGTCTTTTTGGTGAGGGTACGAGTTGATAATATTGAGGAGAATAATAATAGTGGGGTGAGGTATTGGATGTTGACCCAGTTGGGAAATAGGATGTTGAACTTGATAAGCACTTAGGTTCAGATGGTATGAAGGGTGTAACCAGTTTGGGGATGGCCTCCCCCATAACTAGGATTGTTTCCACTATGATCGAACATTGTATTTTTGCACGAACTTTGGATGTAACATTCTTCCCCAATGCTCATGTAAATGTGACAAGATTGGGCATTGGCCCTTGGGGTGATTTTACAAGCAAATGTTACATTGATATGTATGATTGGCAGTTAAATTTTTATTCTCTTCAACCCTTCTTTCTAATTGTCTAAATGTGGTTTGTCCTATTTCTTGGATTGTCATAATTCTACCTTTAATAGCGTTGGCATATTCTCCACATTTTTCATGCATCCATTCCATCATCTTATTGATCTTGGCCTCAACTTCATCTAATGATTGTAGTATTAGAAAAGATGGTTTCACCTCCTTGCAGTGAGTTGATTTCTCCTCTTCATAATCATGGGCCCTTGTTGACTTTTGGGCTTGTTGAGATTTTTCAGCATTCTCCCATTTAGCCATTTCTCCTTCTTCTTTTTCTATCCTCTTGATAAGTTCTTGGAATTGATGGGTTCGTAGTTCATATAGTTGACCTCGGGCATACATCCCTAGGGTCTCCCTTATTTCATTACGGAGCCCATCTATGATATGGTACATTAGCCTTTCCTTGGAGAACCCATGGCTTGGGTAGTTGTTTAACAATGCATAATATCTTTCTAAGGCCATGTCCAAGTGTTCATGTTGTGCTTGTTTCCACTCTTGGATTTGTCTCCTCAAGGCTGACACTCTTGCATAAGTTTGATGTATTTTGTTGAAGAGTTCTACCATTTTTGGCCAACATTGGATTGATTTTAGTTTGAAGGACCTATACCATACTTTTGCGTGGCCAACAAGTGTCATAGGAAAGAGCTTAAGTTTTTTCCATCCATTATCAATGTTATTCCATACACAAGCATCATAGAAGGCTTGTAAATGTTGTTGTGGATCTAAATCATAGCCTCTTGAAAACTGAGGAAAGTTGTTTAAGTCAAGCTTGGGTAGATGGCTTTCCTTATGATGCTTGCGAGATATTCAACTAGCCTATTGTATTTTCATTAGGCTTGTAGTGGCCAGTAGGGGTTCATCGTCACTAAGTGCGTTGTGAGTTTGTGTGTTGGGACGATGTTGTCCTTGTTCATGGTGGTGTTCTTGATTTTCTTTGTGAGCTTGATTTTTAGTTCTACGCCGATCCCTCTAAAGATAGTCATCTGTGTCACAATTTGATGTTGAAGGAGTAGAGGAAGAGAGGGAACATTAAAACTTGTTATGACTTTTTTGAGTCTTTTAATCATCCCCAAATAAGTTCTTGTTAGTTATCGAGAAGGTCCTAGGCCTTTCAGGCTTGCTTGTTCTATGGGATGTCTCATCCTTACTAGAGGTGTCAGAGTTGGATGACGAAAGTCTTTGAGGGGACTCCTACATAAGGTTGAGCACTCCAAAATTTATCTTCATCATCATATAATTTGTTGGTTCTCTAATGAATTACCTTGTGGTTGCATTGTCAGAGTCTTGTGAGAGAGACATGGTTGTAAATTTGTGTGTGATTTAATTGCAATTATTATTATTATTATTATTTTGAAAGATATATTGTTAATACTTTGCTACAACGATCTTGTATGATGTAACTAATCTAAATAATTAGCACCATCCCTGGCAATGATGCCAATGATGAGTGGCGAGGTACCCCTACACTCAACCATACGAATACGAGTGTTTCACACACAATCCGGTCGAACTTTGCAGATAGACTAGTTGTGTTATCTAGATAGTTACTCATTGATAGCAGTTCACTATCTTCCCACTTGGACTAGTATTTTCTTTGTCACGTATGATTTAGTCCAGAGTGAGGTGTATGATGTGGTCCTAAGCTAGTGCTACTCTTGGAGGCAATGGAAAATAACTTTAACTAAGCTAAGAGGAAAATGGAGAGAGAGTTAAGCTAATAAAAGATAGGGGGAGAGAATCTAAACTAGCCTAAGTGCGATGAGCATCTGCTCCTTAATCATTCATACACATCTTAGGCCTCATGTATAACTACTACTGGGATTACCATGCGCATGGCCTAGGTACACTACTGGGATACCAAGTAGTCACACTTAGGTGGTCATGATCAAGTCATACTCATTCCGTGTTTAATAACAATAACAATTAAGTAATTAAACTCAGTGAATGTTGCAATGATGAAGTACTCTCGATCTTTATTTCTGGTCGTGTGTGTGTCCAAGTACATCACACTCGAATAAAGGATGCTGTACAATTACAATCATCACACTGCAGGAATGCATTGGGAGAAAGGGTTGAGAAAGACTAAAAATGAAAACTAGCTTCTAACTAAAAACCTCCCTACTCCATTGTGTGCCTAAGGTGTATTTATAGGCCTACATAGGAGCCACAATATCACATATATGATATTGCGAGCCAGGCTATGATATTGCGTATGTGATATTGCATACACAATATCATAGGTGCAATATCTTGACCTAATGAATCATGATTCATTACTCTCCCTTTCCAATACAAAGGTCAGTGCGGTAAGGTTGTCCTCTTTCCCCCTATCTCTTTATCATCATAGCAGACTTTCTTTGACATCAGATTAACTTGGACATTCAAACTAAAGTCTCATTGGGGTCCGCCTTTCTTCCTCTCAACAATAGCTTCTCAATATGCACATTGTCGATGACTCTTTTTTCCTAGTTCAAAACATAGCAACCAATTTGCACTGCCTCTTATCGATGGTGGAGCAATATTGCACACTCTTAGGCTCCACTATAAATTGGAATAAATCTTCTATTTATAGCTTTATTGGCAATTATAAACATGTGACCAACTATAATTGGAAGCGGCTTCAAGATCAGGATATCATTAAGATTTTGGGAATCCCTTTCCATTTTAGAGGTTCAAGCTCTATTCTTTGGGAGCAGGTTATTTATCAAATTCAAAAGAAACTTGAAAAATGGAAGACTAAACCCCTCACACTCACAGGTACATACCTTGTATGTAAGTCCATATGTGTGTCAACCCATGTGTATTACTCTTTGTGTTGGGCCCCCTCCCAAGCTACCTACCAGAAGTTAGAATGGTTATTTCATGACTTTATGTGGTCCTCCAAAGATTCTTAGAAAGGATTTCATTGAGTCGCTTGGAATATTGTTACTCTCCCCAAGAATAATGGTGGATTAGGTCTTTTGAATTCCTTTAAGCAAGGAATTACCCTGGTTGCTAAGTGGTTGGTATAGCATTTAGATGCCTCAGATATTATTGGGACCCTCCTCCAATTAAGGCCTCATCAAGAATTTTCTAAAAACAAGCCCTTCTGAAAAGGCATCCATTTTATCAATTGGATCTTTTCCCCCCTCACTATCATTCTTCCTGGATCTCATGTTTTCAAAAGCATCTGGAGGGCTTGGAAAATTCTACATAGATACATAGACTAGACTAACATCAAGATCAACCCTACTATCCTCTCTCGATTGTGTCTATGATGGTTACCTCTATCGGTTAGTCCCCTTGTCATTACAAATGTTAAGGTTGCTACCTCTTGGTATCAGAAGGATGTCATTTCCTTGAATTGTCTTAGGTTGGCCAGTCATTGGATTTCAGGGGTCGAGTTTAATAATTTGTATGGGGAGTCGACTACAATGAACCATTGCCTAGTCTAGATTTACTCCTTTCTCCATGGTCATTGGCAACTTGATGTTATAGTGCAAATCCCTTTTCATGGCCTTCAATGGCTTAATGGGGTTAGAATCTTACCCTATTGGCCATCTGTCACCTCTCACCTTATGCATGGCCCATTCGAGGTCATTCAATGTTGCAATAAGTTTTGGCACAAACAAGGGTTAGTAACATTTTGGATCCCTCTCTTCCAATGTATTTGGAAACTTCCAACCCTCCCCAAAATTAAGTAGTTCCTCTAGTGTCTCCTCCACCATGGTCTACTTATTGGTAAACGTTTAGAATATATGGGGATTCCCAATCTCAATTTCCCTCTTTATGGTGGACAAAATGACTTTGTCCATGTGTTTTGGCATTGTCCCTTTGCTCAGCATGTGTGGGAGTGGGCTTCCAAAGTTTTTCCATCATACAAGCTATCTTAAGATGATGCCATATTTGGCTTTTTGAACATAACTTCTGCTAATCTCAATTTTCTGTGGAAAGTTATTAGGCCTACTATTTTATATTATATTTGGAAGTGAAGATGCAATGTTATATTTCAAAGGATAGATTATTCTAATAAATGTCTGCTTACCAGGTTGGAGAAGTTGCAAATCTTTCACCTCATTTATTTCCAACTCACATCTTAAGCATCCAAGTTCAATCTGGATAGTCATCAGTTGGTTCATCTCTTGCAGCCTTGGGAAAGACCTGTGCATTCTAGCAGTACTCATCATCAGTAATGTTTGCAAGGAAGCTTTTCTTTTCTATTCTGTGGAGGCACCATTGGAACTCTCTTTGTCCTGAACTAAGAGCTCTTTGCCTCATCTAATTTTATGTCATTTTCTCTTGTAATGAGTCAGTTTGTGTAGACGATTGGTAGTGCCCCAGATCGGGATTCCTCCTTTATAATCATTTATTTTAAGGCTGTTCCCGAGTCTCATTCATAGTTATCTTAGTTTCCCCTTCCCCTTAAACCTATGACTTATTTAGGTTACTGTAATTGATACACTTTTAATATTAATAAAACTTCTTTTCGGGGTCTAACACCCCCCCATGATCATGCACAAGCTTACGGGGACAAATTGATTTTTTGGTGGATTGAATGAGTAAGCTGTGATGGATAGTTTAATGATTCACTAGCTGTAACCTTAATGGTAAGACATCATCTTTGGTGTTAAGACATTTTTATTAATAAGATGGGTGGTAAGACATCATCTTTGGTATTAAGAGGTTTTTATTAATAGGATGGGTGGTAAGACATCATCTTTGGTATTAAGAGGTTTTTATTAATAAGATGGGTGGTAAGACATCATCTTTGGTATTAAGATGTTTTATTAATGGAAAAAAGAATTAAATACAAATTCAACTTAAAAGACATTTAAACTAGATATAGAAGGAAGAGATGACTTGGTGTACTAGGGATGTTAGGAAGGGGAACATCTTTACAAACAATTGATCCCAAAGTGAAGGAAAACAATATGGAGATCAACCATCTATTGAGGATCAATCGAGAACAAAAGCAAATAAGAGTGGTAGAAAACAAGATGGAGCAGAAAACACATGGAGTTATGAAGAGACACTCTCATGAAGTGAATCATGTTGAGGAACACTGTTGGGATTCACATATTGACTCCAAGGCTGCAATAGATGAATCAATTGATTAGTATCCAAATTGAGCTTTGAAGCGGGAGATATAATTTGGAAGTAAACAAGGTGAAGGATATGCAATTTATTTGCAATAGTTAGATGATAAATATTTCAATAATTAGTCCTTTGAAAAAATATAGTACATCTATGCTTCCATATATAATATAGAAGAATGGGCCTAATAACCTTCTAAAAAAATTTGAAGTTTGCAGAAGTGGTAGACAAAATGCCAAACATAATGTCATTTTGAGAAAGCTTGCATGAACTTTAGAAGCCCATCCCCATGTATGCTGAGCAAAGGGGTAGTGCTAAAAAACATGGACAAAATCATCAATCCCACCACAAAGGGGGAACTTAGGAGTATGAATCCTAGGGTATTTAAGGCATTTGCCAATGGATAAATCTTGATGAAGAAGACACCAAAGAAACTATTGAATTTTAGGAAGAGTTGGAAGGTTCCAAGCTTGGTTAAAGAGGGAGATCCAGAATTTCTTAGACTGTTGTTTGTGCTAGGATCTATTACAACATTGAATGAGCATTGAGGAATCATTCAACAATTGGAAGGGAACATGCAACTTATAAGGCAGAAGTTTGGACTCATTAGTTTGTTGGAGATCATGAAATATAGTTTGTACTGAAACATCCAATTTCAACTATTGATGAATAAAATTATAAACGTGTTCTAAGCAATGGTGCATTATTTTGGAAGCCCCATACAAAATTTCAAACACTTCCCAAGAAATTGATTGATATGCTAAATGAAGACTGTTGGCACATTTGGCCATTCCATGGAACAGTGAGACTCTTGATTTGAAAACTAAAACTCATGGGTTCGATTTTGGTAAGCCTCTTGCTTCATTTTCAATAAATTACAAAAGTCAAGTCATGAGTTTAACATTATGTATCCAAAGTTTGATGGCTCATTCGGTAAGGTATGTATCCACATAATAACATATCAAAGTTCAATTTGTTCAGTTTCACCCACATCCATACCTACCCACAAACACAGAGCCTGAGTCTGACCCTGAGCCTGCACCTGCCTTTGCTTTTTTTGCAAAGGCATGACTAGCAATTGCTCCTTTTCATGGGTAGCAATTTGATGGCGGTATCAACATTATCGGCATCATCCTTTTTGCATGCTGCAGCTGTTGAATTATTTTGGGGGCGTAATCAGATTCTGAACCAGGGTTATTATCTGAGAACAAGATGCAGTAGTTCTACTGCATTAACATGAAGAAGAAGAAGAATTTGTTACAGGCGTAGGTGTGTTCTTGAGCAGAGGTTACTGTGTTGCTGCACCAGCAATTCCCATGAAGAATTAAGCTCCGACCATGGCAAGGGGCAGCGCCATTGGGACGTTCTTGGCCTTGGATAGGCTATGACATTCTAACAAACACTTGCTGCACAAACTCCATTTGCAGCACCAACACCAACGTCTTCTGCACTTTCAACCTCTACCCAGACTTACACAACCGCTGAAGAACACCCACAGCCGTGAGCTGTTTCTGCTGCGCTTTAGCTCCCTGTTCGCGGAGCTTTCGGACTGCATCATGCCGGTGGCGATCCGCATGCGGCCCATGCTGTTCTGCGGCACCACCGTCTGTGGATGGAAAGGCCTTGATTGCTTCTTCTTTTTGATGTATCTAGTGCCCACATACGAGGTCACGTTCCTGGAACTATTGCCTCCACATTTGACCTGCTCCGCCGGAGGTCGCTCCCTGTACGACGTTGCCAACTATATCCAGCGCGTGCTGGCCGCCACCCTTGGCTATGAGTCAAGCCTCACCACACCAAACCTGCAAACACAGACGTGAAAATATGGGCAGGCCACAAAACCCTCATCCCTGTACTTTGAACAGACAGACAAATGGAGAAAATGGAGACGGAGGAGAACTTTCGTGCGCTGTGTATAGGCGAGAAGGGCAACTGAAACTGCATCTACACTTACACCTAACACTCGTAGTCTTAAGAGAAGAAAATTATCAGTCCACCCCAAAAAAAAATTATCAGTCTGACCCAATGATTCTGCTCCTGATTCCACTCAACATTGGGAGAAAAATGCATGCGATCGTGAAGATGCTGCTGTCGAAGTTGAATTGGATCAAGAGCTATCACAAGCTGAAAGCCCTGTCCCTGGTTGAAGACCTGAAACAACCTTGCAGCATTGTCGTTGTTCAATGCTTGCAGCATTTTTGTGGCTCCAATTGATGCAAATCACAAAACGTCTATAGATAAACTTCCAAATGAAAAGGAATGTAGAGGCTAGAAAAATTGCAGAGCTTTGACTCCCAACTTTGGCCTCCCTATTTGGAATCGGTTGCTGTTTTTGGTCCGTGGAGGAGCAGTTCCGTGGCTACTTACGCTGTCAACTAATTTTCAGGAACACAAAGGCTCAAGACCTAAGAAGAATAAAGATGTAATGCCTTTCGGTACATGGCCAGAGATGCTGCAGATCAGGAAGTGTTTAATATTTTTAACGTTTTTTTTGACCAAGTATAAAGATCACAGGTGGTCCCCAGAATGTGGATTAATTTCATCAAGTTAGGGACCAATAGATATATATTTATTATGATTACTATCTCTATTACTATGATTTAAATAAAATATTTTATGATTTAAAAAGGAAAAGACAGTTAGGGAATATTTTTGTAACATCCTATAAAAGGAGACATTTGGCTATTATCCCTTTTATTCCTATGGAAGTTGTAACTTCCTATGATAGTTACAACTATAATATTTATAATTAATTTTAATAAATTGTTTCAAGAAGACACATGTCAGATGCAACATTTTTATCTCTTTGGTGGTTGCAACCACCCAAAATTGTTGTAACTTACCTAACTTGTTGGGCAAGTAACCTCGAAACTCGTTGGCCAAGTTACTTGGGAGAGAAGTTAGGTGAGATATTTTTGAATATGTAACTTCCCTACCTACCTTTGAACCCTATGAAAAGGCTTCAGGGGTCAAGGAGGAGGACATTGGGACTTTTGGGAGGTTTCACACTTTGGAAGGCTACTAGTTAGCACTTAGGCTCTCACTTGGAGACACACTTGGGGTCTTGAGAAGAGCTTTGTAAAGAAGAAATTGTGAACGATTGCTTGTAAGATGGCTTG
>MNCI01010894.1:974157-1001425 GCA_015680685.1 Gnetum montanum
GATGGTTGAAAAAGGAGATATTGAAAACAAAATTTGTACACTCCAAGAAAATGAGAACTCATTTGAGAAAGAAGATGAGAGGATTGCTGAAGACAAATCTCAAGAGGATCAAGTTGAAAGCTCCAGCGAGCCAAAAAGTAATAGAAAGATTGGTTATGAGAGGGTTAGAGATATGAGGATTCTTACTAGCGTAATCCTCCCCATTCTCTTCCCATCTCAAGAATAGTCCATGAACAAAGGATTTAATAATGTACAATCTATTTGTTTTGTTAGGAATGAGGTTTTTATAAGGCTGTAAAAGGATTTATCATTTCAGCTGTAAAAAGTTCGATGAAAGCTTCAAGTACAGTTTAGTTTTAAAATAAGGCATGCATAAATTTCTTTAGCCTTTTAAAGGGGGTAGAAATGTTGGCACATTTGGCCATTCCATGGAAAAGTGAGACTCTTGATTTGAAAACTAAAACTCATGGGTTCGATTTTGGTAAGCCTCTTGCTTCATTTTTAATAAATTACAAAAGTCAAGTCATGAGTTTAACATTATGTATCCAAAGTTTGATGGCTCATCCGGTAAGGTATGTATCCACCTAATAACATATCAAAGTTCAATTTTTTCAGTTTCACCCACATTCATACCTACCCACAAACACAGAGCCTGAGTCTGACCCTGAGCCTGCACCTGCCTTTGCTTTTTTTGCAAAGGCATGACTAGCAATTGCTCCTTTTCATGGGTAGCAATTTGATGGCGGTATCAACATTATCGGCATCATCCTTTTTGCATGCTGCAGCTGTTGAATTATTTTGGGGGCACAATCAGATTCTGAACTAGGGTTATTATCTGAGAACAAGATGCAGTAGTTCTACTGCATTAACAGGAAGAAGAAGAAGAATTTGTTACATGCGTAGGTGTGTTCCTGAGCAGAGGTTACTGTGTTGCTGCACCAGCAATTCCCATGAAGAATTAAGCTCCGACCATGGCAAGGGGCAACGCCATTGGGACGTTCTTGGCCTCGGACAGGCTATGACATTCTAAAAAACACTTGCTGCACAAACTCCATTTGCAGCACCAACACCAGCATCTTCTACACTTTCAACCTCTACCCAGACTTACACAGCCATTGAAGAACACCCACAGCCGCGAACCGTTGCTGTTGCGCTTCAGCTCCCTGTTCGCGAAGCTGTTGGACTGCATCATGCCGATGGCGAGCCGCATGTGGCCCACGCTATTCTGCGGCACCACCGTCCGTGGATGGAAAGGCCTTGATTGCTTCTTCTTTTTGATGAATCCGGTGCCCACATACGAGGTCACATTCCTGGAACTGTTGCCTCCACATTTGACCTGCTCCGCTGGAGGCCGCTCCATGTACGATGTTGCCAACTATATCCAGCGCATGCTGGCCGCCACCCTTGGCTACGAGTCAAGCCTCACCACACCAAACCTGCAAACACAGAGGTGAAAATATGGGCATGCCACAAAACCCTCATCCCTGTACTTTGCATAGACAGACAAATGGAGAAAATGGAGACGGCGGAGAACTTTCGTGTGCTGTGTACAGGCGAGAAGGGCAACTGAAACTACATCTACACTTACACCTAACACTCGTAGTCTTAAGAGAAGAAAATTATCAGTCCGCCCCAAAAAAAAATTATCAGTCTGCCCCAATGATTCTGCTCCTGATTAATGATTAGAGAAGGTTAAGTAAAAAAACCTGAAAGTAACTAACTAAGAATTCTGACACATCAAACCAGGGCATCAAACCAAAACATGAAACTGGTAGTGAGGTGGAACATGGAAAGCATAGATGGATAAGAGAGAGAGGGTGGAATGAAGTTCCTAATTACAGTCACATGATGTCCATTGTGGATTTTGTGGTTAAATGGCTTAATAGAATCCATCCTTAGTCTAGACCAAAACCAACCACTTTCAGTGACTTTGCATTGACATTCTAAGACCAATCCATCCCGTGAGACACAAGAGTGCTCCCATAGAACAACCACCATTCCAAATTAGAGAAGAGGTAGGAAGTGAGGAAGGGCCTTAGTTAGAGGAGATGAGTCTCATAACCAGTGCTTGTAGCCCATTTATTCTGTCTAAGTGGTGTGCTTTGAATTCCCATTGTTTTTTTTTGAAATGGAAACCATACCATGCAAAGACACATGCATTTATTTTGTCCAAGGGGTGTGCTTTGAATCCTCATATTTTCTTTCTTTTTATTTCTTTTTTCTTGATTAGAACCACACCATGCAAGGACATATGCATTTATTTTGTCCAAGGGGTGTGCTTTGAATTCTCATCATTTTTTTTGTTTTTCTGATGAGAAGCACACCATGCAAGGACTTATTCAACTTCTTTTATTGATTGGCTTGGAAAAATAAGAAATTCATGGAAACACACATGCACTCAAGCAAATAGAAAAGTACAGAGAATATTGAATCCCCTTGAAGCCACACCCTATTCAAACCTTTGAATCCTTCCCAATTCTAGAAACTACCAAAGTCACAAATTTATTAACATTTGATTAATGAAAAAGGGACTACATGCTTCCAAAACAAGAAAAACCATAGAGTGTGTGGATGGGTGGATGTTATGGACTCATTGCTTGTTACATGAAAAGGAAGCCATGTCCTAATTATTCGTAACAAAATTCAAAGCTGGAAACCAAACACCAACAATCAAATATCAAAAATAGTACATACCACCATCAAGTAACACATTACCAATGTATGTGGCAATTATTAACAAAAAGTTAGAAAACACATCAAATAAAAGAAATTATAGAAGAAAGTGTAAATTATTCAAGAAATATCAAATGTAATACTGATGGTGTAAAAAGAAATTAGAAAAGATTAATAGCATAAAAAAAAGATGTAAAACAAAGAACATGTAAAACAAGAAGTTGTAAGTTGAAAAATTGTGGAGCTGCTTGAATGGTTAGCATGGATGGCCATCTCCCCCATGACTAAGTTGAAAGGAGGAGATTTGAAATATGAAGTGTGGTTGTTCATTTGATGAGGTTGTTGTTGTGTTAGGTGGCTTATGCTCATGGAAAGGTTTAATTTGTTGAATGTTGACCAGTTGTTTCTTGTTTGGGCTCTCAGGTTTATAGGAAAAGTCTTCTAAATGATGTAAGGTCCCTCCCATAATGTTTGGAACTTAGTTTGTTGAGGTACATGTGTGGGGTTCCAGTAGAAAACCTTGTCTCCTAGTTGAAGTTTAACTTTTCTAATTTTTAGGTCATGACACTTTTTGTTATAAGCCTTGTGCAACTTGTTAGATAATAAGGATACTAATAAGTTTTCGTCTAGCAAGTTGAGATTCATTAGTATTTCCTTTTGGGCTAGATTTAGGTCAAGGTCAAGATCATAAGCCATTGAAAGTGTATGGAGTTCAGATTGAATAGGAGGCATTGGTAGTTTGTTGTACACAAGCTCATAGGGAGAGTACCCTATAGGAAGTTTCCAAGTTGAGTTATAGGCCCAAAGGGCATCATTCAGTTTCGTGCTCCAGTCCTTCCTATACTTGCTAACAATTATTGTTAGTATCCTTGTGATTTCCCTATTAGTAACCTTAGCTTGACCATTAGCTTGGGGGTGGTAGGGCATTGTGAGTTTATGTTCAACCCCCAAGCATTGCATAAGCTTCCAAAAAGTAGTGCCTGTAAAATGAGTTCCATTTTCAAAAATTAATGCACGTGGCACACTAAGCCTATTTACAACATTTTATTGTATAAACTGAGTAGTAGCAGAAGATGTATAGTTGATGAAAACTGCTACTTCTACCCATTTTGTACAATATTCAATAGCGACTATGATGTATGCCTTTCCATTTAACATGGGTGTGATGGGACCCATGAAATCAATGCCCCAAATGTTGAATGGTTCTAATGGTAGAATCCATTATTAAGGTTCCTCCATTTGAGCAGTCGTTCCACCATCTCGTTGGCATCCTTCATAAGAGTAGATGAAATGGTGAGCATCCCTGAAGAGTGTTGGCCAATAGTACCTTGCCATTAGGATTTTAATGGCCATGCATCTCCCAGCATAGTGTCCTCCACAAGGACCTTCATGAGCGTCTTGGAGAATGCACAGTTGATCGGCATTAGGAACACATCGAAAAACAAGGCTGTCAGCATACACCTTGTAGAGGTGTTCATTGATCTCTATGAAGTCCTTTACTTGGTGAAGAAACTGTTCTTTCCTTCAGTGGTCCAACACTTGTGGTATCTCTTGAGTAAGAAGATACATGGTAATGTTATCATACCATTTTGGCTCATTGGGTATTTGTTCAGTTATTGCTCTAGCAAAGAGGAGTTCATCAAGAAACATATTCGAAAATGGGCTTTCTTCCTCTTTGTCATCCCATTGCAACTGAGACAAGTGATCAACGACAACATTCTCAATGCCCTTTTGATCTACCATTGTAAGATCAAATTCCTTCAAGATCACCAATCACCTTATGACACGGGAGCTCATAGTTAGCTTGTTCATTAGGAAGCAAATGGCACTGTGGTTTGTATGCACAAACACCTTGTATCCAAGCACATAATGCCTAAACTTCTCTATAGCAAACACCACTACTATGAATTCTTTTTTTGTAGTGGTGTAGTTCAATTGTGCACCCACAATGTTTTAGCTGGCACAATGGATGTAGTATGAACATTTCTTATCATCTAACTACATCAAAACAACTTCCAAAGAATAATTCAATGCTTCAATCATGATGTGAAATGATTTGGACCAATCAAGTGCTTGTAGAATTGGAGTTTTCACAAGCCTTTCTTTTAGTTGTTGGAACACTTTTCACATTTTGAGGTCCAGACAAAAGGAGCATCTTTCTTTGTTAGTTCAACCAATAGTTTTGCAATCTTAGAGAAATTATCTATGAATCACCAATAGTAGCCAGTGTGTCCAAGGAGTGACCAAACATCTTTAACTATTTCTAGCTAGTGGGTTATTTCTTTGATGACCCTTATTTTTTAGGGTTCACCTCAATTCCTACTTGCGATATTTTGTGCCCCAATACAATGCCCTCTTGGACCATGAGATGACTTTTCTGCCAATTGAGTAGTAAGTTAGTTTCAACACATTGTTTCAGCACTTACTGAAGGTGGTTTAGGACTTGCTCAAATGTAGCTCCATACGTGAAGAAGTCATGCATGAAGACTTCTACACCACTACTGATCTACTATTAAAAGATTCTTAGGACCAGGTGTTGAAATGTGGCAAAACATTGTATAGACCAAATGGCATGTTACGATATGCAAAAGTCCCCCAAGGACTTGTGAATGTTGTCTTTGCTTGGTCTTTCGGTGCAATTTGGATTTGGTTATAACCACTATAACCATCTAGGAAGTTGTAGTAGTAACGCTTTGTTATTGTGTTGATGACTTGGTTAACAAATGGCAACGGAAAGTGATCCTTGAATGTTGCCATATTCAACAGCTTGAAATTGATGCAAACCCACCACTTACCACCTTTCTTTGGTACAATTACGAGTTGACTAACCAACTTGCTATGCACAATGGGATAGATGAACCCACCCTTGAGGAGTTGCTCAATTTCCTCCTTGATGATTTGCTTCAATTTGGAGGGTTCAACTGCCTCTATGGCTGTCATTTTGGCTTCATGGCTAGGTCAGTGTAAATGTGATGCTAGCATATCCTAGGATTAATCCCTGTGAGTTTAGGATATGGCCAACCAAAAGTTGCTAACCATATTTCAACTACTTTCAGCAACATCTCTTTCTATTTTGGATCAATTCTTGCATTGATTATAATTGGCTTCTTATTTTTCAAAAATACATATTCCATTCTAGTTGGTAATGTTTTCAGTTCAAGAGGCTATTTCTTGAAGGTCACAGGAATTTCCAACTCTCCCCAATAGGTATCATCATTTGTATCATCAGAGAGTTGTTGATGAACTTGCTCAAGTTCATCCATGCTTGTGACATATTCACATGTCAAGCTCTTAGCTAGTTCCATGCAAAGTATGCTACTTTCTGAATCAACGATCAACCACTAGGTGCCCTCTTATTTTGTGGCTGTTGTGTATAGACACCTTTGAATTTCTACTTCTAGTGCACACTGCTTGCATGTAGAGATGGATGCTTGCTTGATGGCCTAAAGTTTCTACACACAATTGCACCCATTATCGTTGTATGCGATGCATGGAACTCTCTTCTTCTCGATCTTTCCAAATGCATTTTCTTTAGAGATTTCCAAGGAAAGATCTTTGATGCCCATTCTTGCATCTACGGTGCTCAGCCATGCTTTTCTCATGAAGATTGGGAAGTCCCCTTTGTAGTTTTCCACTTTGATTACTAGGAAGTTGGTAGGATAAGACCACCCACAGAAAGTGATCATAATGTCTTCTATTAGTTCCAATGGAATAGTGATGGACTGGTCTGCCAATTCCAATTTTATGTTGCTCTTCTTAAGAGGAGGTAAGTTCTAGGTAGTGTAGATCTCATGAGAAATCAAATTAACACTAGAACTTGAATCGGGAAGAGCCTTGCACAGTTTGTTCCAAGAAATTTGCAAATAAATCAGAGGATTTCTAGGATAATCTAATTTCCTAGAAAGGTTTCCTGCATGGATCCAATCAGACATAGTGTGAGTAAGTATTACGGTATGGATCCTTGGCAAAGATTGGTTTGAAGGAGGCTTGAAGGAATTGGATATGGATGAAGAGGTAGGAGCAAGGTTGTCAACTATGGGTATAGGTGAAGGCTTAGGTGGACTACGGGGTTAAAAGAAAAGTGTTTTCTTTGGTCAGGTAATCGATTGATGATTACGTTGCAAATTAATAGCCCTTGTAGCATTGTGTTATTGTGGTTGAATAGGTAGTTCATCCTACATTGGTGGAGTAGGTGGTAGCTGTGCAGCTGGAGAAGTGTGTGTAGGGACGGGAGGAGGATAAGGATAGGAGGTGGTATCCCTTTTTTTATGTGGAGAAGAAGTTCGATAGTAATCAAAAGGATCAGTACTAGTTCTCTGCTTCTTTGATGAGTGTCATGGGAAACAAATTTAGTCTTTGCCATTCATTCTCTATATTTTGCAAGGTACATGCATCTTGGAAATCTTGAAGATGATTCTATAGATTAAAGTTATGTCCTCCTTCAATTCGAGGAATATTATTCATTTTTAATTGTTTGATTCAACTGTCTTTCACATGCCTTGCTGGAATTCTAACTACCTCTATAATGTTAAGCATGCTTTGGGTAGCAAATAGAGGCTCATTGAGGTCTTGATCATGATTCCTATGATGCCCTCTACTACCCCTTCATTCATGATGATGTGCTTCTCTTGAACGTCTACATCCTTAATCTCGCTTGTCTCAACGGTCCCTTTAGTCATTTTGGTCCCGTCGGTCGTATTGTTCATTTTGATCACCTTGATCACGATCTCACCTTTTGAGATTACGATCAGAGGCAAAAGAAGAAGAAGATGATGAAGGGGAAGATGAAGGAGAACTAGCACCATCACAGTGCCTGCTACTGCCTCTTCGATGATTGCGACCATGATCATGATTGTACTTCTTGCTGGCATCCCTATCTTAACTTGCCCCTCTAGATCCTGGTTTGTCATTGGATCCCTTGTTACCAAAATCAAGGATTGTAAACTATGGAGTGCAGATTCTGGTTTTGAGTTTTATTGCTGAAGTTAAAGATAGGAGAATCATTTAGTGGAAGATCCATAGAGAAGGTTTTTCCACAAGCTTGTTGGTACAATAGGAATGGAGAATCGCTAAGTCCTTTCCCCTTTGAAAGTTCATAGCGTTGCTCTAGTTGTCGATCTCATAGGTGTTGTGCTTCGGTGGGATGATAATTCCTGGCATCAACATCTTCCACAATATATTCCCCATGACAATCTTGAAGATCACATTGTGCAAACATTTGATAGAGCATTGCAGAAACAATATGATTGGGTGACAACATAATGTTGCCCTCCATGTCATGCCATCATAGCTGTTCATCCTAGTGTAGGATGAAGGTGATGTTTGGCACATACTCATTAGGATGAGTATATGTAATTTGGTACTGTCATTATCAATCTTGGGTGGAGAAGTGCTCCTGTGAGAAGATGACATTGTTGATTAGGGAAACAAAAAATCATAGTGTGCTTTGAGAATTTTTGTAGTAATTATGAAATAAGATATGACTCTTAGGTTCATTCCAATGATTTAAATACTTTTCATTGCATCCTAGATAGTACACAAAACAACAAAAAGATCCCCAGTAATGGTGCCAATGATGAGCAGTGAGGTACCCCTATGCCCAAACATATGAATCACTAAAGCGTTATGCACAATTCAGTCAGATTCTGTGGACCTATAGTTATCTCATACACTAGTTCTTCTAGAAAGTGAAACAACGTTGAGAGCATTTGTTGTATTCCCAACTACACTTATGAGGCTTAAGGATATGGTTTAAGTGTAATTGAGGTATATGAATTTTTGTCATTTTATATTTTATGGATGTAATTACCTACAACAAGAATAAGGGTAGAGTAGATTGAAAACTAAGGTTTATTGTGTATCTAGCCTAACACAAGTAATTGCTCCACTTTCTTGAACACATTTTGAACACATATAGCATTGCTAGGTTACCAAACGTTAAGCGGTGTTGGGTTACCAAGTACTATATGAATGCTTAAAGTGGTCATGCTCATGTTCATTAACTGTTGGAGATAAATTATTTAATTAAATGCATTAAAGTAAAGAATAGGAAAGTAAAATGCAATAAGGGCAATATTAAGCTATTCTCAGTGCTGTAAGGATTGTCAAAAGAGTTCATTTTATTCTCGTCACATTGTTGCACTTAGGTGCATCAGTGCTTGACCAAAGAACTGTACACACTTAGACTCCTATGGGCACTCAGAAAATATTCTAACTCTGAGAAAAATGAATTACAAGAGCTTCACTACCTTGCTTGAAAACTGAAAACCAAAACTATTGAAAATTGACTCAAAATGGAATCCCAAGTGCTGTATTTATAGAGTTGGGGAATATACCCTGACATCGGATCCATGCCTGATATCGCGTATGTGACATCGCGGCCAACACAAATGGTGATTCATCACCAAGTAGCAACCACATTATTTAAAATGTATCTTCCCAAAACAAAGCCTGTTTGATGGGGAGATATAATATGATAGAATTTTCTTCAAACATAAGGCTAAGCACTTGCCCCAAATTTTGTAGACCATGTTAAGAAGAGTAATGGGCTACCATTTGGAGATACAAGTAGGATCCCCTGATTTAAGAAGAAGATGAATAATCCCTTGATTTAAAATTGGCCCTATGAAACCTATGAGGGTAGCCTCTTTGATAACTTGGAAGAGGTCATTACCAACTAGATCCCAATGATTTTGAAAAAATTTAGTAGAGAAACCATTGTAATTAGGGGCCCTCCTAGGGCTTAGTTTAAAACAAGCTTGTTGAAGCTCTACCTGAGTAATGTCAGCTTTTAAAATTGCAACATGGTAGAATTAACTAACCTAGGATAATTAAGCGTAGCAACCTTGAATGATGAGAGATCCATTGAGGTAGCGATAAACAAGGCCTTAAAATGATCCTTAAGATAGGAAAGGAGACTATTGTGATTAGTGATGATGGTATGTCCTTAGAAATTTTGTCTAGAGAGGGTGAAGGACAAGAGCTATTAAGATACTTGAATAATTATTTACAATGCTCATCTTGAATATTTAACCAAGTAAGTCTACTCTTAATTAAGGCACTTTGTGCCTTGTAGACATCGTAATGTTGAAAAGCTTAGTGGACTCTAGCTAACTCCTCATGAACTTGAGTATTAAAGGGATCTTGAGTTAATCTTTAAGTAAGGTGATCAATAGTTGAGTGGATGCTATTATACTCTTGTTGGGCACAAGAGGCCACTTTCTTACCATAATAGCAGGAAAAATTCCTCATCCTACTAATAACACGAAGTGATTAATGGATCTAGCTCACCTGACCTAAAGGCCTAGGTTTTGCATTCCAAAGTTTTAAGAGAAGTAGGTGGGTAGGAGGAGAAGAGAAAATGATACAGTGTAATTGGAAAAGATGAAAATTATGTCTATGATGAGTACCATGGATTTGCATAGATATAGCAATGGGGTAATGATTTGATAAGGTTGCGTGTTGATGTACGATAATAGTAGAAGAAGCCTACTAGAAAGAAAGAGTGGAGAAATAAAACTTGTTTGACTGACTGTATATATGAGTCTACCCAAGATAAAGATTACTTTAGGTGAATTTGTGAAGAAGGCCACTAGCAGTAGCCTCGATGCCATCAAAGAGATAGAATCATTTCTTCAAATTTGACCATGATTGAAATTCACAAATTGGAAGTTGAAAGAAAAAAAAAAAACCTTCCCCAAGCTTGTCATGAGAGAATTCGGTCATGTTAAATTCACCATCGAAAATCCAAGGAATCAAAGGAAGAGGATGGGCTAGTTCCTAGCACAAACGGACCCATTTCTTACAATCATTAGGGGCATAAATTGAAAAAATATCAAAGGGTCCTTGTGAGGAGGAGAAGACAACCCAAGAAACTCTATGGCCAGAATTGGAACCACATTGAATGATTTTGTCTTTCTAATAAGTTAAAAGGAGAATGGTTTATCCACCTTTTCCACACACATGAGAACTAGCAAGAATTGAAGAGTGGGAAAGAAACCAATGAGTTGAAAGAGATAAATGGTTGGTTGAAATCTTAATTTCTTGGAAAAGGACAAAATCAAAAGTGATATTTAAACTAGAGAGAAAGTTACTTGCACATTTACGTCAAACCCTATCAGTTAGGCCTTGAACATTCCAAGATAAGAGATTCATAGGGAATCAGAGGATGTTTCTAATGGAAGAACATCAAAAGATGTTGGGTTCAAAGTGTCAACTTTCATTGTGTGTGAAAGGATAGCAAAGGAGTTGTTTGTAGTGACAGGTAAATCAAGAGAGTTCGTGGGGGAGAAGAAAAGGTAGAGTTGTAGTGGAAGAGGCTTTAGGTCTTTTCCTTCCACCTTTCTTCACCAACTCACCACTTAAAACTGAATCCTTAAATGAATTTGAATGGGTGACTAGTACATTTGAAGTGATCTTTATGAGAGAACTAGATTAGGGCACTTGTGATTTAGAAGGGTCGGATGAAAAGGAAGGTTTTGAAGCTTTTTTGAAGAGGCTCCAAACTTGAAAGTTTCAGATGGTGGGTAAGATTCAAGAGTGGGTGTGTAAAGGTTTTTTGAAAGGTTGGCTTCTTATTATTTTTGGCTAAAAAATGACATGTAGAAATGTGGTGCTCAGCCTAATGGTAGTAGCTACAAAAATTTGGGAGATAAAAGTAATCAACTATTTAAGTAAAAAGTTTCCCTTTGGCTAGAGAGTTCTTTTTGTGAAAGGTATCAAGTTGAATACAATAATGTGTAAAGCCAGTTCCATTAACCTCAACATTGTGTTTAGAGATGATACAGTCAAGGGTACTCACTATGTCCCTCTCTACTAAAGAAAAGATTAAGAAAAGGCTTGGTAACTCGACATAATAGGGGATAACATTATAAGTTGCATCGTGGACATCAAAGTTGAATTTTCAATAGTCCAATTTTGAAGCATGTGCAATGAGGGTTGCATTGCTTGCTGGAAAATTTGAATGGAGAGAGCTCTTGGAGAGAGAGTTCAGCTACAACAAAATTTCAGGCATAATAATCAGCCTGTGAAATGTGAATACCATGAGAGTGTAAGATATTTTTAATTTGTAGATGAATACTCAGCAAGGTAGAAAGTCCACTATCTGAAGAAAGATAGATAAAATGTGAGAGATGTCCCAAGTGGTGGTTCTCTTGGGCTCTCCCCATGGTTCGGGGGCCATGGAACACTCTGAGGCGCCCTTGGGTGGCTCTCAAGTGTTACAAAACCCACCCCGGCTTAGTAGTACCAAGCTAGCAATAGGACACCCTCCTGTCGCAAATCTCTTCTCTAAGTCCTCTTCCTTCCCTCTTCTCTGTGGAGAACTACATGGCCCTGATTCTACGGTAGTCGTAGATATGTAGGCAGCCAAGACTGGATAGTTTTGGTGCGGTGCCATGCCACACCTTGTACCAGATCATGAGGGATCTTGGGGTGAGGTACCTTCCTTTGTAAGTGCATCATCTCCCTTCTCATCGATGTGGTCTACAAGGTTGTGTGTGTACTTGTTTGCTTGGTTCTCTTCTGCTTGCACTCGTGAGATGCTTGCTTGTTGGAGGCATATTCCCCATGTCTTTTCCCCTAGATCCATTGGATCTTTGTGAATTCCTTGGGGTCCCGGGCAACGTCGGGGTAACGTTGTTACAGATGGTATCAGAGCATTACAGTTTCAGTTATTCGTAAAATTTTCTTACTAAGTGGGTGTCAGGGTTTGTGGTTTGTGAGGTTTCCGATAGAAACTAGCTAATCCCATTCTCAACTTGGCTAACCACTCCCTTGGAGGGTGGCCTTGTGCTCTTTGGCGGTGTTACTCCATTGAGCTTGTTTGGTTAATGGTCCCGTCAGATTGATACCTAGGTGATCTAGGATCATATCCTTATGTGTTTTTGAAGAGTTTCTTGATGGCAATGTTCTTCACTCTTCATAAGGAAATAGATGAGAAATTGTGAGCAATTGATGTATGTTGCTCTCCCTAAGGATATAAACGATGGTGTTGTGGTGATGTCCTTCACTTGTTTACTTGTGGTTGGACTAGTTGTGATTGTATGCAATATGGTTGAGAGGAGTTCTACTGGCAACTCAAGAATTTTTTTGCTCAAGGAGCTCCCATCTCAGGTCTCCAGTGATTCATCTGGGATGAATCAGACTGAGTCTCTGCTTCGGTTTCCACCCAGATGACATGTTCGAGATGGCATTTGTTGAATCGTGCAGGATATGATATCCTTGGCACTCCCACTCACCCTAGATATAGTGAGTATGGGAAAATACAAATTGGGACAAGATGGTTCCCAGGTACCTCAGGTTGGAGGTCTTTTGGACATGTGCTCTTGGTGAGCCTTGTTCTGGGTGGACTAAGACCGTTGCCAGTAGACTTTGTACATTCATGTTTGCAATTGTATGTTTGTCTATTTCAGTATGCATGTCTTCTTGGTCGTGCTTTCAAATTCTGCATGCATGTTATCGTGGTTGCGTCTATCATTCGTAACGCAAGGCTTAAATGTTTTATGCAGTATGATGACTTATTGTTGGGAACATTGAGGATGAAGTGGTTGTTTGTGTCATCCCAAAGCCAAATGGCTATTGTCTTTTTTGACAACGTATTGTGCATGAGGCATGATTGCCCTTATTGTTGATCCTTGTGAGTTATGTTCCTTGTTGAGTCGGTGGTGTTGCTTGTGGCATCACTATTTTGATTGGTGACATTCTTGGTCATTCTAATTTGAAGACTACTGGTGTGGTTCATCCTATTGTTGGTTCGTGTTGAGACCACACCTCTTTTAATGAGAGTCTTCTTGTGAACGCATCCTTCGTGATGTTGCTCGTTGTTGCGAGAATTGGTTTGGTGCAGACTTGTTTTTGGATAGACCTTGGTCTTCCTCCTTATTTTTGGGTTAAGTTGACGATTGTCTATTGCCCATGACTCATACGAGTGTGTTGAAATTTTGGTCCTAGTTGAGGCCAGTGTTAGTTGCTAGGAATTATTGTTGTGTATGAATCTTGAAATTCTGAGAGTGTGCTATCTCTCTCTTGGTGTGCCTCATGATGAAATCGTTTGTTTGAGTGGGGATCGAATTCCTCCATCAATGTTTTGCATGATTGATCTCTATACATGTTGTTGAGGCCTTGAATTTTATAATGCGCAAGAGTGATATCTATTTGTTATATGATCATGCTTGATGGTTGTGAATGAGGCTAATGTGCTAATCGTGTTCCTACTAACTTCTATGTTTCTGAGCTTGTGTCTCAGTGTTTGCAGGTAGCACAGGTAAAAAGATGCAGCCAGTGGTGACCTCAGTTAATTCTGTGAGTACTATGTCTATGGGGAAGATATGTGCTCCTAAGACCTTCATGAACTGATTATTTGGTCTTAGAATCCCAACATTGGGTTGTGGATTTATCAGTACCTTGGTTGTGATGCATCAGCAGGTACATCATGATTTGTTTGCCTCTCAGTGCTGTGGGAGCACTAACAGAGGATGGTGATTTTTCCTAGACCCTATAGATATTGGGCTAGCAGATGGCATGAAATGGTATCCTTGGCCATGCCGGATACTAATGGCCTAGGAGTGGCCAATGCAATGAGGTCCCACTATGGAAGGATGGTGGATACTTAGTTGATGTGTTTCATTATTCGATCATTGCATTCGTGTCTTGAATCATTTTCGTTCGAGGTTACCCGTGCAGTCGGTTCAATGTGACACTAGATCATGTATCTTTGAGACAGTACTGCAATGATAGATGATCATTTATGCTTCGTGACATAGATAGGTTTTTCTTAAAACAGCATGGTTCTTTCTTGGTATGCTCTTGGTGGCCTAAATCTTCCAGCCTAGGAAGGGTTTGGGTAGTTTGTCCTATAGCCTTTTAGGCTTGGGTAGCATTCCATATACCATGTATGTTCCCATATATGAATGTAATCTGATCCTCGAGTGTGTGAAAGATATCCTTATGATATTCTTGATCCAGTTGTATGCACACGCAAGTGTTGGATGTATTGCCTATGTGACTCAGTTGTCTCCTGGTTGTAGGCCTATGCCACACACTGTGACAAGGCCAAGCTTGATGTATGGTGTTTTCCCTGGTGCTTGTTTTGAAGCACCCTTGATATATGTTGTAAATGGCCTTTGTGCCTTGATGTATAATTTTGGTGAAAACCTCATGAGAAATGTTTCAGTTGTGATACGGTGTTGTAATGAACGGACTAGGGCATGTTCTTGCCCATTATGCTCTAGAATTGATGCCATGTGTTCTTGATGATGTTGGCATGCCTGGATGGTGTGTGCTTGGTGAACGTCCTTGAGATAGGACAAATCTTAGGAACACATTCTCTTGTGTTCCTAGACTGGCAAAGATCTTGTCCGCAGATGATTGATGGTGACTGAAATTCAGATCAATATGATGTCTAACAGTGGATTTGAGTAGAATTCTAGGTAGTGGCACCTAGACATGCTCTTCCATGTTGGAGGTGATCGTGGGGCAGTTGTCCAAATGATGGGATGGTGGTCCATCCTTGGATAAATGACGTTACAGATACAAAAATTGTGATTTCTCTTGGTGGCCTTGCTTGGGGCTTGAATGTGCCCAAAACACTTGAGCCGATGCTCTCATGATTGGGGGTTTCTAATGGTTTGTGCATGTTGGTGGGCTCTCGTAACAAATTGCTTGGTGTGTTGGAGAGCTAGGATGCACTCTCATAGATTGGGATTGATTGGTGCCTTCGTGGTCTATGGTGTGATTCCATGATAGGGGACTCGTTGTGCCTAATAGGCTATGATGTCTTGCTAAATTGTCCCGTGTACTCTGTCCCTTATGTACACTGATGTATTACAGAGTCCCTCGCTGATGTATTGTCCCATGTCTCTGGTGTGATGTTAATTTATGTTGGTGATCTCACCTCCCTGGTGGGATAGCAGAGTTGATCATGAGGGATCATTCTCCATTTCAATGGATGCCCTCTTCAGTTCCTGAAATCATAAGGCAAGTGGTATTGAGACGGTTGTTTCCTGTAAGCAGTTGATGTTTGGGACTTGTTCCTAGCAGTGGTCCTATGTTCGTGAACTCGTGGGGCTTGTTCTTAGAGACAGAATGTTATTACCCTGGTGAAATTCATGAAACCTCCTTTGTGAGGTCATGTTGTTGATGTAAATTAAATATACATATTGCTCTTCTTGTAGGCAAGGCATGATCTTGTGTACTCTCGTAGTTTTGGGATCTTCAAAGGAACTTCTTGTTGGGGTTCTCTGGTAGACCATCCTTGTTGTAAACCCTTTGGGGATGAATCGTGTTATGTTTGAGTTGTAATGATGTTGATGAAAGCCCATTCCATGTAAAAACTATCTTGAGGACCTGGTCCTCCTATGGGCAAGATGTTGTTGTTGACTTGTGTCTGTTGTTTGGGTTGAATGACAATAGGTAGTGGTGTGGCCTTGTCCACCACAAATTGATGTAAATGGGCTTGACGGGGATGTATGAAACAAAACCCAGATCTCCCAAGATGAAACAAAAATGCTTGGTGTCTCGAGTTGTTCTCAAGGTGAAAATTGAATTTCGGTAAGCTTTGTGAACCCATGTCTTCCCTCAGCTGGTGACAGTTCCAGATATGGTTCTATTGGCTATGTTGACTACTTTGGCGTGTATGATGGGTAAGGTGTAGCTGGGCTACTATACTTCCCTATGGAAGAAACCTCCTAAAGAGGATCCTTCATGCAGGTGCAAAATCTATTGAAAGGTGTTGATTGCGAGACTGGTAGTCATTCTTGATATAGTGGGGAAATGCAAATTCTGAGAATGTTGATGTTCCTCGGAGAATTCATGATCTGGTTACTCTCAGAGGTGACTCTATATTGTTCCTGGACCTTGTGTTCAGAAAATGGTGCTTGTCCCATAACTTGGTGTGGGAAGGATGGCTTGCATGTGGCAAATGTGGGTGACCCTTCTCCATGAACGGGATATTATGGTTGCATTCGATGATGTGCTTATAGCTGATATGAGACAGGTGATGGAGGATTGTCATGGGGTTGGTTGCCCAATTGACCCTCCCTTGTTCTAACATTCGAGCAGGCATTCTTGATGTTGGACAATCACAAGAGGTGTTCCTGAAAGTTGGGGCTTGTTGTATGTAGCCTCTTGGAGAAGTTTCCAAATAGATTTTTGGATCTTCTCTCTCTTGTTGGAATACTAGGGAATGATGAATGATGGATTGAGGCATGCGATGCTGGTGTCTGCAGACGGCAAGGTCAAGCTCAAAGATCTGCCCTTGTACCTTGTTTGTAAGGGAGAACATGCTTGACTCCCTTCATACCAGCTTGAACAAAAATGATGAGAAAAGAGATTGCGCACGGTACCGATGCATGTGGAATCAGTGCTTAGATGGTTGCACTGGTGAGACCCCATGGGTCTCGATGCGAGTAGCAGAACATGGAGTTCTGGCAAGCATGAGTTGCTTGCGGAGACATGGCTCTTAGGAGCATGTCCTCCCTCTCGGTGTGATGTTCCCAAGTCCCTCACCATGGGTAGTGGCCTTGGTGAGCCCTCAAAAAATAAAAAATAAAAAATCAAGGGGTGTTGAGATGCCATTCACAGAGGAACTTGTGGAAGAGGAGCTATCTTCTTGCATAAGTTATGGGTTTACGCAAGATGATATGTCTCTAGACCCTTAGAAGGGACGAATCTAGGGGATGCCTTAGAGATGTTGGCCCTTTGGGTTGGACTCTCCCGCTCATATAGAGAAGGGAAGTCTTGGGCTTTCTCCAATTGCCCTTGCGTTTCATGCAAGGCATTGGATGGAAGGACGTATCAGGTGTTGGGGTTGGTACCTTCCTTCAAGCTTGGCGTCTAAGGAGTTGATGGATCCTCGGAATTGACGGAGTTCCGAACCCATGTGAAGTGTACACTTGAAGCTATCCTAGGCTCGGCTCCGAGGACGTCGCTTCTTTATGTGGGGGAGGATTGTGAGAGATGTCCCAAGTGGTGGTTCTCTTGGGCTCTCCCCATGGGCCATGGAACACTCTGAGGCACCCTTGGGTGGCTCTCAAGTGTTACAAAACCCACCCCGGCTTGGTGGTACCAAGCTAGCAATAGGACACCCTCTTGTTGCAACTCTCTTCTCTAAGTCCTCTTCCTTCCCTCTTCTCCGTGGAGAACTACATGGCCCTGATTCTACGACAGTCGTAGATATGTAGGCAGCCAAGACTGGATAGTTTTGGTGCGGTGCCATGCCACACCTTGTACCAGATTGTGAGGGATCTGGGGGTGAGGTACCTTCCTTTGTAGGTGCATCATCTCCCTGCTCATCGATGTGGTCTACAAGGTTGTGTGTGTACTTGTTTGCTTGGTTCTCTTTTGCTTGCACTCGTGAGATGCTTGCTTGTTTGAGGCGTATTCCCCATGTCTTCTGCCCTAGATCCATTGGATCTTTGTGAATTCCTTGGGGTGCCGGGCAACGTTGTTACATAAAACGTGTAGAAAAGTCGTTAGAAACAATTTCAAAAATGTCATCATGAAGGAGAAAATCCATAGAAGAAGAGTTGGAGCAACTTCCCTGTAAAGAAGTAGCGGAAGCGTCACGTTATCCATCCATGCCTACGCAAGGAAGAGATCAACTCCTCCAACCGGAGCCACCAGAACAACACCCTGAAGAGCCGCACCACCGCAGGAACAACCAAGAACCGCAGCACGCATGCAAGTCAGCACAGCTGCCACACCACCATCACAAACACCCACAAACCGCAACAGAGAAAACCACTAAAAACCACCACCGAAAACCCCAAATGCAGGGTGAAGCGGAGTGGCCAACAACAACAACGTGGCAAGGCACGCAACGCAAAACCGCAGCAGCAGGAAAACGCACACAGCGGACGTCAGACCAAAACACAACCGCAGCAACTGCAGAGCGGCCAACGCCAGCGTCAAAGCCCACCACGAAGCGCAAGAGCGCCCAACAACGCAGCTGAACCGCAAGGAAAGTTCCAAGGGTCCAAAAACAGAGTGCCTGCCACAGCTAGGACCAGGTTTTACGCCCAAGTGACGCAGGAAATCGCGAATGGGATTTGCATCACCGTAAAAACACAACCCCAGCAACTCCCACCAAAGACAGGGCGAGGCGGAGCGGCCACGGCAGCGTCTAACCACGCCACGGAGCGCAGGAGCGCATGACGATGCAACAGCACAGCAGGGAAGTTCCAACGGTCAAGAGGGCTCAAATTGAAAGTGTAACCGATTATCCATAAGCCTACGGATCTGAATCGGTTTTTATTAATAAGATGGGTCAATAATGAGTGGAAGGGACACAAATTTTTTATCTTCACATTTGCAATGGTTTTGCCAGATTTTTCTTAATATTTATTATTTACTTTCACATGATACCAAGGTAATTCTTGCATTGATTTGCTTTTATGTTGTTACTAAGATATTGAATTTATTAAGGAGTTGAAAATTGAAGAAGACTTTTTGCTGGAAATTCAAATTTTTCATTGAACAACAAAAAATAAAAATAGAAAATAATTTCAATATAGATCACCCTAGAAGGGAAGCTAAATATATCAATGCAGCATACAACAAATGGATTCTTAAAAGACAATATAAGTGTTGATGCTTGGATTTTGGTCACAGCAAGACCTTTTTTACAATTCGTTGTAAAAGACTATCACCTAGGATGTCTCATGTATGGGTACGAAAACTCGAGAATAGTTTCAGTTAGTTATGAGCATAATATGCTTGTTCAAAATCTTAAATCAAAGATTAAATTTTAGGTGCAAAAATTCTTTAAGTTCATTCTTATGGTACAAATATAAGGTGTGATGTTGAAATATTAAAGAGAGCATGGCCAACATAAAATTTTTCTAATAGGGAAATCATAGGTTCAGTTTGACATTAAATACCAGAAAACAGAGAATTAAAATAACTAATAAAACTAATATAAGCAAATGGACAATAAAGCTTTTTAATAAAAGGAAATGAGCTAAACTCAAATAAATTCTGAAATTAATAGAGCACTAAATAAATAAAACTTAGGTCATATGCATAATCAAAACTGTAATAAGATTTTAGATAATTGTTTATAATCCAAGACAACTTACAAATGATAGGATTCAAAATTTAATAGGATAATAAAACAAACTAGGCACCACAACTGAGTGAAACACAGAATTCACACTTTTTTAAAATTTAAAAGAAACTTAGCTCTACAGTGAGCTTCTAATTTCTTTTGTCAACTGAGTAACTTCTTCCACCAACTTGCCTACCGGTGCGATGAACCCTTTGATCTGTTGGAAGCTATTTGTAAAACATCTGAGGTAAAGATCCACCTTTATCTTCTCTTCCTGAGTTTCTAAAGACTGAAATCGGTCTAAAGGTGACAGCAACATGGGGTGCTTTTGATGTGAAAAGAGGATCCGGATCTCTCCAAGGTAGAAACACATCACCTCCTCTTGAACCTTCTGAGCTATGTGCCGGAGATTCGCGATTCCGGACAAATTTTCACGAACTGTTCGCGTCGGATTCGGGAGCGCGTACAGAAGCGTATTAAATTCGCAATGGGTACGTATTTCATAATTTCCAATGAAATTTTGTCTGGATTTGTACTTATACATTGAAATGGTCGCCTTGCCTCAAATTGTTCTTGCCTTGATCTCTGCATTTTGCATTAAAATCTTACGTGTATCTTCTGTTCTGAATCATACCGAAAATTTCATTTCATTGTTAAGCAATCAAGATTCATGGCATCGGCATGAGACGGACCACAGAAAACAAGGGAGTATGAATAAATAAACAAACACTATGGTAACCAAAGGCCGAAGGGGCAAGTATGGGTCATACGGAGACGGGGCGTGCGAGGAAAACATTGCATTTGCATGGCTTCGCCTGCCTTTGGGAGCGTCAAAGGTTCCGCCATGACTCACATTCACGCGTGTTTATTGTTCATTGCTGGTTTTTGCTATTTTTCTCATATCTCTGCTGAAAAAAAGAAAAAAGAAAACAGTGACGGATGGATGCTTGGTCAACTATTTTAAAAATCTGTTTGCTTATAAAGCAACGAAGCCCACCGGCACATGGTCAATGGCCATATGAAACCTCATGGTGCTCTGTTTTTACTTTCCCCTTCATCATGACTAGTGCCGATTTTTCAGGGTCTCAAAGGTTTTCAATCATTGTAGGTGAGGTGAGTTCCTGGCTGTGCCTAGTTTAGTTAAGTTGTGTCTTCTTTTAATGCAGTCATCTTCAATGTTGCCCTATGGGGCTACTCATAGGTAGTCCCTAGGGTGCTACTCACAAGTAGTTGTTAAACAAAAGTATTAGGAGACCTGATTTGTTATAAATTTGGTTGAGGCTTGAGGCTTAATTTTATTTTTGGAAATATTGGATGAGTAACAAAAGGATTTCATTTTATTGCTGTCATTTTGGTTGTTGCAGAAATTATATGTTTGGCCAGATCATGGCTCATGAGTAAGGAAATGGATTCAATGCCCTCCATACCTTTGCAAATTTTCTTGCTTCAATTTAATGGTGATATTGCAATCTTCTATGCAATTTTTAAGCAGTAACAATATTTTGGATTTACATTGTTCTATATTTTACAATGTATTTTGATGATAATATGAGATTTAATTTTTTTAAAGATAATATATTTAAATTTTCTCAATCACGTCCCCGGCTACGAACCCGTCCCCACTTTTTTTGAGTCACACGTACCCAAACACGTTCAGAATCACGAATCCTCGATTCCTCGCTTCCACGAATCGGATTCTTTTGATGCATAGATACAATGCCATAAATATATTTTAAAAACTTTGAAACTTAAGTAGATGGTGGGAATCAAATTTCACAGGCAGTGTGTGGCTAAAACTATGACCAGGTTGGCCGATTCGCAATTTTAATGAATAATGTAATGCTATATTTTAAACATGAAAAATGGTGGACCCGTAAAAATTACACCTCGTCATACATTGCGGCTGTCGTCACACAGAATAGCTGAATTATCCGCTGATTCCATATGAAATCTTATCAGCAAACACGTGCTCCTTGAATCACGGATGCTCAGGAGAATGCCGAGCCCTGTCAACAGCGTGCGAAGAACAAAAAGTTCAATTGGGGTTGTTGCGGACCTTCTGGGCTATTCCAGAAAGTAACAAGTTGATTTATCGCTGTTGCCGTGTCTACAGGGACCGACTCATTCCACACGGTGGAATGCGTGCTTCTCGAATCAAGACTCCTCAGAAGCATGCTCAGCCAGTGATCAGTGTGCCAAAATCCTTTTCTTGAATAGGTACAAAATCCTCATCTTCTTTCATAATGCACGACGGTGTGACTCTAGGCTATCCACTAAGTTGATTTATGGCCGTTGCTGTGGCTGTGGTGCGGTGCCACTGTTGAACTAGCAGTATCATTTATGTTTACATTGACCGATTTATCCCCATTTATTTCCGTTGCGGTGGCTGTGGTACGCTGCCACTGCTGCACTGGCAGTATCATTTATGTCTACATGGACCGACTCGTTTATGTCTACATGGACCGACTCGTTGGAGGGTGGTAGTGTAAACCTTACTAGCAAACACATGCTCCTTGAATCAGGGATGCTCATTTATGTCTACGTGGACAGACTCGTTGGAGGGTGGTAGTGTAAATCTTATTAGCAAACACGTGCTCCTTGAATCAGGGATGCTCACCAAGTGTGCCAGAATACTTTATCCTCATGATCAGGCACAAAATCCTTATGTTCTTTGCACGACCGCTGCAGCTGCTGTGTAAGTTGCAGCCCTTGCAATCTCCAAAGCAACCATAGTTTTACTGTGCTTTCGGTGGAGTGGTATCGAACATTAACACAACATCCAACAACAACATGGCTTGGATGGGTGACAATATCTGTCAAGTTGACGCATTGCCCTGGGGCTGGACACGGTACGCAGCGGCAGCGGCAGCGGCAGTTGCTCTGCTAATCTACATATGCGCGGACGATCTCAACCGGCGGAGCAGGCGGTTGCCGCCGGGTCCGCGGGGGTGGCCCATAGTGGGGAGCCTTCTGGAATTGGGCCCAAATCCGCACCATACATTCACGCGCATGGCAGCCAAGTACGGGCCGCTCATGAGCCTGCGCCTGGGAACGCAGCTCACAGTGGTAGCGTCCTCCCCTGCCATGGCGGAGCAAATTCTCAAGAAACACGACCACGTCTTCGCCGGCCGGACCGTAACACACGCAGCAGAAGCCAACAAGTACGTTCACGCCGAGGTGAGTGTCCTGCAGCTGGGCCAGCGCTGGCGTACCATCCGCAAAGTCGCCAACACGCAACTCTTCACGGCCAAAAAGCTGGACACCCTGCAGCCGCTCCGCGCCGAGCAGCTCGACCGCACCGTCCGCCATGTCGCCGCCGCTTCCGCAGCCGGTTCCGAGATCGAAATCCGCCGCGTCGCGTTCGGGTGCACCGTCAACCTCATGGCCACCACGCTGTTCGGCGCCGAGATCTTCGACCGCGGCAGCGAAGAGCTCCGCGAGTTCCAGGCCGCCGTCATGGAAGTCATGCAGACGCTGGGCCAGCCGAACATGTCGGACTTCTTCCCGGCCCTGCGGCCGCTGGACCTGCAGGGCGTCCGCCACCGAGCGGACACGGCGTTCGGGAAATTGGATTCCCAGCTGGAGCCGCTGCTCCGGAAGCGCGTCGCGGAGCCACAAGAGCAAGCGGCGGAGCGCCGGGATCTCCTTGCTGCGCTTCTGGACTCGCGCGGCCCCGAGTTCGGGATCGACGACGTTGCCGGCTTCATCTCGGCCATGTTCGTCGCAGGCACGGATACGGTGACGTTGACCACGGAATGGGCCATGGCGGAGCTCATGCGCAACCCGGACGTCATGGCCAAGTGCCACGCAGAGATGGACCGAGTCGTGGGCCGGGAGCGCCCGGTCGTGGAGGCCGACGCCGAGCGGCTGCCGTTTCTGAACGCGGTGATCAAGGAAACGTTCCGGCTGCACCCGCCGGGGCCCCTGCTTATCCCTCACCGGGCCAGCCAGGACGCCGAGGTCGCTGGGTACTTTGTCCCCAAGAACGCCCGCATTCTCGTGAACGTGTGGGCAATCGGCCGCGATCCGAGTATCTGGGATGACTCTGAGAAGTTTGATCCGGAGCGGTTTCTGAGAAAGCCGGAACTGGACTACCGTGGGCAACAGTATGAGTTGCTTCCGTTTGGCTCCGGGCGGCGGATCTGCGTCGGGTTACCGCTGGGAAGGCGCATGGTGTTTTTGCTTGTGGCTTCGCTGGTGCAGGCGTTTGAGTGGTCGTTGCCTGCCACCATGTCTCCCTCGGATTTAGATATGAAGGAACGCTTCGGACTTGCCGTGGGCAAGCACGTGCCCCTGCGCATTCTGGCTTTTCCCCGCCTGCCCTCCCATCTCATTAACTGAACGTATTGTTTGCTGCTGATACTGCTCTAGTACGTATAGTTTGCTGTTGCAGCCTATGCTTCCGTCATCGTAGTTACCATCACCCTGAATAAATAGAGGAGCCATCCTAGTTACCACCACCCTTGAATATGAATAAATACAGCCATCCTAGTTACCGCTACCCTTCCATAACTAACTAGTTCAATGTTTTTAGGGCACGAATAACGTTTTCCGAAGCTCGTGTATCTTTGGTAAACCTGCACGGTATCAAAAATTTTGGGAAAATATAAAAGGTCAAAAAATAGTCCTTAATTTTAAAATGAATAATTGAATATGGTTACTGCATAAAAACTTTGGAAGAATGTAGAAGGCAAAAAACAAATTCTATTTGAATAAGATCAAAAGACCTAAATTCAAATAATTCTATACTAAACACTTAGTTGGCACTAAATTCCTCATGAAGAATGAATATGGTGATGCAATACAAAGAGCATTGAAAGTGAATATTACATTTTCCTACATTATCCTACATTACAAGTATTTTAGGCATAGATGAAATATCACAATTGCAAATTTTGTTGATTTGTTTCAAATGTTACAAAGAAAAACATGGTAATTTTCTTAATGATAGTTTCAAAACTTGAAGCATATATATTTACTATCCAATAGATTACAATATAAGGACTTAATAAAGTTTCAATTTTAGTTTCAATAATTCTTCATATTCTTTAAGCCTTTTTTATTTATTTTGAACCTAGCTCGCCTTTTAACTTAAGCATTTACTAATGATTTTGCACCTCTACATTTTGTTAAAGGGTAAATCTAGGTGATTTAAGTATGCTAAAAACATTAACCATATCAAAAAAGATGTTGGTTGCCAAGATTTAATCATCTTAATCACTCTATTCATTGATTTGATATTTTCAAAGTTTTTTAGTTGAGTCATCCCTGCATTAATTTTTAAGACAAGTAGAGTTTTTTCCCATGCTTTAAATAGTTTTTTCCAAGGTTTTAAATCATTTCTTTTTAGTTTAGATACACTGGTGTGCATTGCCAACATTGAAAGACTAGTTCAATGACTAGTGCAATCCATTATTGACAAAGCATTAACTAGCGCTTGACATGGATGCCTAATGGCTCTATTGTAAATTGCTACGGTGAATGTAATAGAACGTTGAATATGTCTATGTGGTGCTTCAACCAATGCTCTGTTCAAAAACACTAATAAAAGGATTAAGAAAGAAAGGAAAGATTTAATGAGTTTGAGGGGGTGCTAGAACTGGTTTTTACCCTTGCAACAAATCCTAAAAAACCTCCCCTCTAGGGTATGAAAAGGATCAAGTCTTACCCTCTTCAGGTTTTCAATTCCAACAAGAGGCTTACTATAAATCAAAATAAACTTAGAAGCACTCTAAATCACAAATAACAAAAAATCATGAATCTTCCATAAGAAATTGAGGAATAGTACAAGGGGCATCCTTCTATGCACATAAAGAAGAAATGAGAGAATTAATATCCATATGGTACTTCCTTCTATTACCATACACTTGAAATAAAAAGTTCATATAAGGATTTAACTTTATCTCAAAATTAAAGCTCTACACTGTAGAATGTCTCTTCTAAATCACATCACATCTATGCTTCCAAATGCAAAAAATGACATCAAACCCAAGCATATTTCAAAAAATATTAAAAATACAATCATTTATTATCTCTACATAAATGACAAAAGTAGACGAATTCTAGAATTTTTGAAATCTAAGAATTAAAAAACACTATTGCCAAGTTTATTGAGTAAAAGAACAGTAAATAATAAATAAAAACATGT
The DNA here is from genome assembly GCA_015680685.1 of Gnetum montanum. Taxonomy (NCBI): domain Eukaryota; kingdom Viridiplantae; phylum Streptophyta; class Gnetopsida; order Gnetales; family Gnetaceae; genus Gnetum; species Gnetum montanum. Next base: position 1,000,023 of record MNCI01010894.1, read on the forward strand.
TCAATAGACTCTTCATGAGCATAAACAAGTTGCAATCAATGGCTAATAGAAAGGCCTTTTGATGAGTCATGTTCTGACATGCTTCGATATCGACTACTTGATATTGAAGCTGTGACATTGGATACCTAATGTCAGAGCCTAGGACATGTTGTCAGATATCCGATATCGCAGGGTATATGCCGACCTATAAATATAGCACTTGGGCTCACAATTTTTAGATAGTTTTTTCATAGTTTTTGCATAGAGTAGCAAAGCTCTTGCCGTTTGTTTTCTCTAGAGTTAGAATATTTTCTGAGTTCCTATAGTAGGAGTCTGAGTGTGTATGAATCTTTACTCAAGCACTGATGTACTTGAGCATAGTAGTGTGATAGGAATAAAAATGAACCTTTTTGATAATCTTTGCAGCAGTGAGAATAGATTAATGTTTCCTTTAATGTACTTTACTTTAATGCATTTAAATTAAGCAATTAATTTCTAGTTGTTAATGAACATAAGCACGATCACTTCAAGCATACATATAGTGTTTGGTAACCTAGCATATTTAGTGAAATTCCTCTCTTTGACTTCAGTGAATTAGGTCAAAACTAGAACTTGTAATCCACTATTCACAATCCTAGTTCTAGTAAGAATAGATCCAATAACAAAGAAGGATCCAAAGAGGCAAGCCAAGGTAGGGATGCAGATAAGAAACAAGATCGTGATCATGGCCACGATTGCTGAAGAGAAGGTAGCAGGCATTGTGATGGTGCTAGTACTCCTTCCTTTTCACCTTTATCATCATCATCATCTTCTTCTATCTTTGATTGTAATTGCAAGAGATGAGACCATAATGGAGGTGACTAAAATGATCGACAAGACCAAAATGATTGAAGGGATCGTAAAGGGGTAGTAAAGGGCATCGTAGGCACCATGATCATGGCCTTGATGAGCCTTTGCTTGCTACCCATAGTATGCTTAATATCGCAGAGGCAATACGAATTTCAACAAGGAACATGAAGTATAGTCAGATCAAAAGGTTAAACATGAAAAATATTTCTTGGTTTGAAGGGGGATATAACTTTGATCCACAGAACCATCTTCAAGATTTTTAAGATGCATGTGCCTTGCAAAACATAGAGAATGAGTGGAAAAAACTTAAATTGTTTCCAAGGATACTCATCAAAGAAGTAGAGAACTAGTACCAACCCTTAGAGCTGAAATCTATCAGACGATGGAGCACCATGCTTGAATTGTTTAATGATAAATATCAAACATACTCCAGAGTGTCCAACTTGAGAAGGAAAATCCAAGAATGGAAACAAGGAACACACAAACCCTTAGATGCCACCATCAGCTGATACTATTTCTTAATGCATAAATGTCCTGGCCATGGTTATTCTCAACTGGATCAACTTTGCCACATT
>MNCI01010894.1:1009743-1029805 GCA_015680685.1 Gnetum montanum
TTCAACATTCTCCCATCTAGCTAATTCTCCTTCTTCTTTTGCTACCCGCTTAATAAGCTCTTGGAATTGATGGGTTCGTAGGTTGTATAGTTGACCTTGGGCATATGTTCCTAAGGTCTCCCTTGTTTCATTACATAGCCCATCAACAATATGGTACATTAGCCTTTCCTCGAAAAACCCATGGCCTAAATAGTTGTTTAACAGCGCATAATATCTTTCTAAGGCCATGTCCAAGGGTTCATGTAGTGCTTGTTTCCATCCTTGGATTTGTTTCCTCAAGGCTAACACTCTTACGTAGGTTTGATATTTTTTATTAAAGGCTTCTACCATTGTTGACCAGTGTCATATTGAATTTGGTTTTAATGATCTATACCATACTTTTGCTTGGTCAACAAGTGTCATAGGAAAGAGCTTAAGTTTTTGCCACCCATTATCAATGTTATTCCATGTGCATGCATCATAGAAGGCTTGTAAATGTTGATGTGGATCTAATTCATAGCCTCCTGAAAATTTTGAAAAGTTGTTTAAATCGAGCCTGGGTAGATGGCTCTCTTTACGATGCCTACATGAGATTCGAACAACCTCTTGTATTTGCATTAAGCTTGTAGTGGCCAGTGGGGGTTCATCGTCATTGGGTAAGTTAGGCTTTCATGTGTTGCGATGAAGTTGTTTTTGTTCATGTTTATAAGAAACTCCCACTTCAGGTTGTATACTCCAATCTTCATCGTCATATAGTTCGTTGGTTCTCCAATGAAATTCCTCACTAAGTGTGGCATTATTAATATCTTGTAGGAGAGACATTGTTGTGAAGTTGTGTGTGAATTTATGTGTGACTTTTTATAATTATTATTTTCTGAAAGATATATCGTTAAGTTCTTTATAGCGACCTTGTATCATATAACTAATCTAGATAACTAGCACCGTCCCCAACAATGGCACCAATGATGAGTGGCGAGGTGCCCCTACACTCAACCATACGAATATGAGCATTTTCACGCATGATCTGGTCGAAATCCACAGACGGACTAGTTGTGGCACCTAGATCGTTAACCTTAGGTCGTACTTCGTTGTCTTCCCACCTGGACTAGTATTATATTTTTCACGTATGGTTTAGTCTAGAGTGAGGTGTATGATGTGTTCTAACCTAATGCTACTCCTAAAGGCAGTGGAAAATAATATTAACTAAGCTAAGATAGGAGGGAAAGGGTAAGAGAACCTAATCTAGCCTAAGTGTGATGAGCAGTCGATTCCTTGATCAACCGTACACATCTTGGACTTCGTGCATGACTACCACTGGGATTACCAAGCGTAGATCCTAGGTATGCCACTGGGATACCAAGTAGTCATACTTAAATGCTCGTAATCAAGTCGTACTCATTCCGCATTTTAGGAGTTTAAGGGTGAGAGAAAAAACATTAAATAACAATTAAATAAAAAAATAAATAAACAAAGTGAATGTTGCAATGATGAAGTAATCTCGATCTTTATTTCCGGTCATGTGCATGTCCAAGTACGTCACACTCGAATAAAGAATGTCGTACAATTACATTCACCACACTACGGGTAGACACTGGAAAATAATCTATCTCTAGAGGGATCAAACTGCCAGAGCTTTGCTACTTCTATTCTAGGATTATGAACAAGGGAGAGCCACTTCTTATTTATAGACATTGTGGCAGACTGCGATATTGCGTACACAATATCGTAGGGAAGATGGGATATCGCGTACGTGATATCGCGGGGGATGTAATATCGTGATGGACGTGATATCGCGTCCCATTAGATGGGAATAAAAATGAATCCTTTTAATAATTGTTGCATCACTGAGAATAGATTAATTTTTTCTTTAATGCACTTTACTTTAATGCATTTAAACTAAGCAATCAATTTCCAGTTGTTAATGAACACAAACATGACCACTTTGAGCATACATATAGTGTTTGGTAACCCAACAATGTTTAATGTTTGGTAGCCTAGTAGCATTATATGTGTTTAGGATGTATCCAAGAAAGTGGGATAGGTACTTGTATAATAAAGACTAAGAAAAAACCCATACTTTTGGTTGAACCCTAAATTTTCATAAGTTCTTAAACCTTTGTATCTAATCATTTTTAATATCTTAAGTATTCCATCTAGGATTAAGGATGTTGATGTACTTCTACTTTTTCATGGGGGAGATAGGTTAAAGTTTAAGCCATATTAGAACTTCCTTTAATATTAAATAAAGAAGCTAAGAAACTACTTCAAGTAATTATGTATATGTAGTCAAAGGTCCAAAAAACATATAAACTACATGTTCAAGCTATACTGTCACCTGGAATTATTGTTAAAGATAGATTCTCAAAAGTTAAGCAAAGGTTCTTTAATAAGGTTAAAAGGGGTAAAGGTAAAATCACTAGAAAATGAAAAATCATATTTTAAAAACCAAGTTACAAGTTGAAAAACAAGAGTTCGAATCTAGCTTGAGACATTTCTATTGAATTACAATATTTATCACCAAAGAGCAAAGTTAAGATTTATTCTTTGAGTATAGTTTTTATCATAAGAGTTCAACAAGGTGAATCAAGGTTATTAAGCTTGTAGTTTCAAAAAAGAGTGTCTATTATCATATGGATTAGAGCCTATGAACTTGATAAAAGTGTGATAGTTTTTTTTTTTTTGAATCTATAGCATTTTATTCTTCATGGTAGCTTAATTACTCAAGTAAATGAATAGAAACAAAAATTTGGTTCCATGAAGCTTTTACGCATTTAAAAATTGTAACCTCATGAGACATGGATCCATAGCAATAAGAATGAAACTACCTGAAAGTCAGAATCAAGCTTTAGGAAAAATTAGTTTCTATGGCTTAATGAACAAATATCGTGATGATGTCAGAAGCATGTCTAGAGCTTCTTTTTGTAGAACCAAAATTTGGCTCCAAATAAAGGCTTAGTTAGTAAAGAAAAAGCATTGTTAAAATCCATCATTAGAACTAATTTATGATTCTACAATGCTCCCCACTACATAGGCTCAAGAGTCAACCTTACACCTTTTGGACACAAGGATCTAGGATCAAGCCATAACATAGGTTATGATTAAAATTTATTCTAACCTAAAATATAGGATTAAATGAGCTCAAAAATTTTAAATAATCAAGATTATTAGCTTTGTGTAAAGGAGCTTAAGAAAATAAATAGAAACTAAATAAAATTTTAATTCATCTAGGCATAGTCAAGAACAACAAATTTTAAAAGAAGAAAGCTCTTAACTAGGCTATTTAGAACCAATTCATGGAACCAAAATCTGGGTATACAAGTTTGGTTCTACAAAGAAGCTCAGTTTCCACATAAGCTATGGACAACTATAATAATATAGTAAAGCTTGTAGAGCCAAAAATTTGTTGTAAGGAAGTTCATGAATTTGATTCTATGAGGAAGCTTCAATTATGTCCCAACACATCAATTGTTGAGCTCATAGTTGGTTCTACAAGTGAGCCACAAATTGGTTTTATGAAAACATTAAAATTTTTAAAAAGTTGCATTTCAAAGCTTATAGAATAAAAAATGGTTCTACAAATGAGTGTAATAATAATTTAAGATAGCTTAGTGGGGCCTAGAATTTTAAAAAGAAAAAGAAGAAGAGAGAGAATTTGAGCTCATTGAATCAAATATGATTCTAAAGCAAAGTTTAAATTTGGTTCTACAAGCTATAATCATTTCAAAATAGTTAAATAGCTCATAGAACTAAAATGTGGTTCTAAAAGAAGGCTTAACTTTGTTCTATGAAAAAGCCCTGGGCTTACAATCACTTTGTTTCAAAAAAAATATTGAACAAATGGGATAAGGTACATCACATCAACTATTATTTAGCCATAGATGAAAAAAGCTCATAGAACAAAAAATCAATTCTACAAGCCAAAGTTGAGAAGGTAAATTTGATTTTACAAGAAATATAGCATCCATCCTAAGAGAAGTTGAAGTGTCATCTATGCTTACCATATTATCAAACACTTTAGAATCAACATAGAGCTCACAATAATTTTATAATTTAGTTTTATTAGAAAATTAGGGCTCATAAGGAATTAAGAACAAGTAATGTGCCACATAAGAATTAAAAAGCTTTTAGAACTAAAAGGTGGTTCTGAAGAGAAGCTAAAAATTAGTTCTACATACAAAATCATGTAGTGCCACATCAACATAGAACCCATTAGGGTAATAAAACAAAATGTAGAGTCAAAATTAGATATCAAGAGGAAAGGTAAGTTAAAAGGATCCCAATCCACAAAAAGCCACTAGAACAGAAACTACTTATAGGACTCAACCTAGGATAATAATGCCATATTAGTAAAGCCTTGTAGAACCTAAAAATTGTTCTAGAAAGAGATTGAAGTTTGATTCTACAAGAAATCAGGTGGGCTCATGAAAGCTCAAGAAAAGAATTATTAAACTAGATTCCAATTAAAAGAATGTGTGTTTCAAAAATCTTAACATTGGTTTATAATAAAACCCTAATAGCATAAATTTAGGAAAAACTTAGTTACTTACATCTACAATTTGAACCCCATATCATTTGAGCTATATCATTATGTCACATTGATTTTTAAAAGTCTAGAGATTCAAAAATTACTTAAATAATTTGAATTCAAATAATTAGAAAGAGTAGTTCAAAAATTTAAGAGATTATAGGGCTCCTAAATAAGTGGAAGTGATTAATTTAAACACCCTATCTTGACACGAACAAATTAAATTTGGGGCTCTTTTCTAATGAGCAAAAGCTTATTAGATGAAAGTATTGAACCTTCATATCACTACTTTGAAAGCAAAGTTATAGAGCATAGAGTGAAGCTACAAAGATAAGAGAAAATATTAAACCAAGTTTCAAGCTTTTAAACATAAGTCCTAGCTCTCAAGGTTTTTAGATTATCTTACAAATAAAGAGAGGAAGCATCCTAGAAGTTTTAAGATATCAACATTTTTAAATTTTCTAATTATTTATAGCTCTTCAAGCTTAATATCTTTTAGCTTTGATAATGGATTAATGTTGGGTGCTTTGAAGTAGAATAGGATGAAGAAAATTTCTTTAAATTTGATGAAAATCATGACCTTATTAAAAAAATTAGTCTTGTAGATGACAAATCAATGGAGGTATGTAGTTAAATTTACAAGAAAAATGATTTTCACAAGCTAGGATTTCAACCAAGGGTAAATATAATTCAAGATGTAATCATTAGATGAATTTTTGAAACCACATATGAGAAAGATAAGGTCCATTTCAGAGGTAATGCTAAGTGATACATTGACATTAGTTCCAAAAAACCCTATGAATTATATGCTATTGCAAAGCTAGACATCAATGAGGATGAGGTGTAGTAGATCAATGAAGAAGTATTAATTAGTAAATTTTGGCTACATCCCAAAAATAAAAAAATTTTAAGATCATACCATAACAACTCATCAGAGCATGGGTATAAAAGAGCACTATTTTGAAGGCTAATAAGCTTAGGCTTGTTGACCTTTTGGTATGCCAAAACCTTAGAAAATGGAAAATGTGGAAAATGTGCTTATGGTATTTCTAGGTTAAAAAAGAACATGAAAAGAGCACAATCATGAGCTTTGAGGGTGATAAGATGAGATTGTAACAATAAGAGCTAAGTTGTTAAGATGAGAGCTTGGATTAAAAAATGAGAATTAGGATAAAAATGAGAATTAGAATGAAAAAATAAGAGTTTAGATGCATATCTAAGATGAAACAAAGTCTCAATTAGAAAACAAAGTCTACATGCCAAAAAGAAGATGTTTAAGATCTGCTGAGATATTCTAAATGTAAGTGGAATTTTCCAGAGTTCAAAGTGTAGTTGTAAGCCAAACATGCTACTTGTTAGTAGGATGTCCCAAGTGAGATGTCCCACCTAAATGTGACCTATTTGAAAATAGATGTTCCATGCATGAATGGGACTTCCCAACTAGTTGTTTCCTAGCTGTCACATAAATTCTAAGTTGGATTCAAAAAGTAAAAGGTTATAAAACAAAGTGAAATTCGTAGGAAACATAAAAGCACTATTCATTGATCAATCTCATTACTGTATATCAAGTGAATTATATTTTTTCCTCATTTTTCAATCATTTTTGTATTGTTGTATGTGTGCTTAAGTGTAAGGAATTTGTAAAGTAAGATATATTTTCTTCTTGATTCTTTTTCTCTCCTTGTAGCCTTGTCGGGTTGATGTGCTTCTTGTAATAAGGCATCTTATAAGCTTGTTGGGACCTTGCAGGGTTGACTATGTTTCCAATGTCAAAACACTCTAAAGTAGAGCTTACATTTTTATAAAGGTTATGCGATTCTTGAAACCAGATTTTAAGCTTATTGGGACCTTGTAAGGTTGAGTGTTTTTTTAGCAAGAAAATGCTCCAAGTGGAGCTGGAATATTGTAAAGATTGTCGTATCTTTTAAACCACTTTTTGAAGGAACAAATTCTAGAGGTGTGCAAGGATTCTACTTATAGAGTGTGGATGTATCCAAGTTGGGAAACCACATAAATTTGTTTGTGATTTTGGTCATCTTAGTTGTTCAAATTGGGAAGCTTATTCAATTTCCCTTCTAAGTTCTTGATCCTCAAGTGGTATTAGAGCTCGATACTCTTAATTTCAAAGCTTAACATCTTAAGATTGAATAATGGAAGGGACATCTTACACCAAGCCACCTATGTTCAATGGGATTGACTTTGTGTACTAGAAAGCTAGAATGCAAAGATTCTTCGAATCCTTGGAGTTCAAAGTCTGAGAGCCTATTCTTAAAGGGTACATAGCATCCATCAACAACACCACCAAAGCTACTAAGCTAAGAAGCAAATGGACACAAGATGAAAGAGATAAATTCATGTTTGATTCAAAAGGAAAAAATTATCTTTATTGTGCTTTGAGTAAATATGAATTTAATAGAGTAGCTGGATGCAAAACTACTAAAGAAATTTGGGAAACACTAGAAGCAACATATGAAGGTACATTAGTTGTAAAAAAATGAAAGCTTTTAGTTTTGTAAAGTGAGTATGATAAATTGAAAATAAAAGAAAGAGAGAAGATTAAAGAATACTTTGCAAGAGCCAATGATCGTTTTGTAGCCAACTAAGGAATGGATAAGATTCTACTCAAAAATGATGTTATCATCAAAATGATAAGAACCTTGTAGCCCAAATTCAGATCCAAGGTAACAATCATGGAGAAAATAAAGGATTTTTCAATCCTAAAATTTGAAGAGCAATAAAGTGCACCCATAGCATATGAGATGAATCTTATAAGTAAAGGTGCAATTAAGGAAAAGTCCATTGCCATCAAGAGTTTATCAAAGGAGAAGGAGCCACTTGAACATGAAGTGAATAGTGAGGATGAATTGGCTCTCTTGTCAAGGAGAGTTCAAAGATTACTTACAAGCAAAGGCAAAAGCTTCAACCAACCTAACATTAAAGGTAAAGAAAGAGGTAAGAATTTTAAAAGTTAAAATCTTGATACATCCTCTATAAAATGTTAGGTTTATGATGGTAGAGACCATGTGGCCTCAGAATGTCCAAGTGTTGGCAGGTTTGCAAAGAAGAACTAATTCAAAGCTGATATGAAAAAGAAAAAATTCTACACTAGTTGAGATGATGAAAAAAGTGAGGAGGAAGTAGATGATACTACAACATATTCACATCTTATATGCATGACCCTTATACATGAAAATTATATAGAAGTCCTTGAAGATTCTAAAGGTAAAGATGACAAAAAGGTATATTGAATTACATGAGGAAATTATTAGCCTAAATTATTTACTTAGAAAATAAAAAAAATATGCATAGAAAAGAGAATGAAATTTCTAAAATCTATACTATATGCTCCACTTTAAAAAGGGAACTCTCAAATGTAAAGGCTGAGTTTCAATTACTAATCCATTTATATGAGTAGAAGTATAGAGATACACAATATGCAAGGACTAGCAAAAATTAGGAAGTGACTCAAAATTAGCATAACGATGAAGATCTGGAGGAGGCTTCTAAAAAGAACTCTTGTACAAGTTTGGTATCATATAAAGGAGAAAAAAGACTAGGTTTGATAACCCTATCGAAATTAAAGATATCCTATATTTTTGCTATAAAGTATGTGGCCATAAACAAGGTTATTATCAACCATCTATAGAGCAAAATAACTTAGCTACTTGGTCTTTCAAAGGAAGTCTAGTAAGTGTAACTTGCAGGGTACAAAAGCTTGGAGAACTAATGAAAAAAAGGAAGGAATGGTCTCTAATGAAATTAAATGATTAGTACCCATAACTAGCAAAAATTTCCAGCCCTTTCATTTTGAAGAACATAAGCATGATAAAGTAGAAACTTCACATGATGTTGGAGAATAAAATAAAGACGTTGATGAAAGAAAAGGTAAGAAATATTTACATGCTAAGGAGGTACTCTATGATGGATGACGTTTTCTCAAACTTCATTAATCATGTTCATGCTAGAAAGCAAGTAAGGTAAGTAATGGTAAGTCTGTATTCTTTCACTTTCTAGATTTAGTATAGATTATTCCATGTTTATAAATGTCACTAAACAAGAAATTCATTGAATGGATGCTCTTGAAAATTCTTGGTTATCCAAAGAAAATCTCACTTGATCTTGCAAGATGTTGAGTTGCAAATGAAAGCATATGATCATCAAAGTTTAAATGAATATTGATGTGAAATTATCTCAAGGGAGGAGCAAGGTATAAAAATTCACAAGGTAGTATATGGTAAGTTTGCATCACCTCACTAGTGTTAGAACATATATACCCTGTAATTTAGCTCATATGATGTAGATATTATGCTTGTATTATTTGTTGGGTTGTAATATGTTAAAGTACCAAATTTTTTTGAAATATTCTTAATGAATATTGATAAAACAAGTTTTGGGCCCTTAACTAGTATGTAATGGTTTCATGTAGTTTAAGATCCTTAATGGTTATTCATTAATAAGAAGCTGTTTGTTGAACATCCAAAGGAAAATTATTATGCTGGTATCTATGTTGAAAATTTTAAAAAATATCTTTTGCCATAGATACTACTAATGGAAGACTTTGGTTTTCAAATGTCTCCATACTTGATCTTGGTGTGACATTGCAGATTTGTTGATAGGTTGCACAATTTGATGGGTTTCAAGAATGCATATCTACAAACGAATGATGACCAAAGGAAGGAATTTCAAGCAATAGATGCATTGCAAAATTTGGAAGCACTTATGTAGGAGGATCCTGTACCTCATCAATAGTCATTAATCTTTTGGGTTACCAATGTAGGGGGAGTCTTCAAAGACTCTCATTGAAAGATACTCAAGTTGCAAGACTTCCACTTCTAGCACCAGAAAATGAAAAAGAAAAATTTTATTCATATTGAAATTTGGTAAAGTTTCTAAGGTAAAGGTGTAACCTAATTTTGGTTAATTTTTTGGATCTTTTACCTAAATATGGCTTTTATTGGTGTAAACTCTTGAAATTGATATGCTTGTATTAAATTACTTTATAAGCATTGTATTAAGGATATGATTGATTGTGCTTAATATTTTTTTCAATTTGTTAAGATTATGCCATTTTAACTTTATATGAATACTATATCTAAGGTATTCAAAGAAAAATAGGTTTTTTCTCTCTTCTTGGTCATGAAATATACATGTGGTATCTTTTTGATGATGTCTAAAAGGAGAAGAATATGTTTATCATAAGATCATAAGATATGTGTATTGGATATCTGGTGAAGACTATTTGTTAAGACTTGGCTTCTATTGTGGATATAATCTTCATAATTATAAAATCTTGGCTTATATAGTAAATAGTGATTTTTACTAATGACTTATGGTCATTATTTCAGATATAGGACACTTGATCTTCAATGATTAGCCTTTGGTACTAAATGAAAATATTATAGATTCCTATTTGAAAGATTCTAATTATGTCTTCTTGTGTTTAAATGGTTTATGGTTTATGTGATGTTCTCTATAAGTTTAGGAAGCTCTTAATAGAATGTGGAAAATGTGCTTGTGGTCTTGTAGGGCTAAGAAAGAACATGACAAGAGCAAAACTATGAGCTTCAAAGTGACAAGATGAGATTGTGATAATAAGAGCTAAGTTAAGATGAAAACTAGGATGACAAAATGAGAACTAGGATGATAAAACAAGAGCTAGGATGAAAAAATGAGAGCTATGATGTTAATATGAGATGATAGAAAGTCTCAATTAGAAAATGAAGTCTACAAGCCAAAAGAAGGTGTTTCAAGATCTACTATGACATTTCAAATGTTAGATGAATGTTCCAAAGTTCAAAATGTAGCTGCAGACTAGATGTCACAAATTTACAGGAGATGTCCCAACTACTACTATGACATACAAAGTGAGACGTCCTAATATTCTATGGGATGTTCGTCCTAGATGTGAGTTGTTTCCAGATAGACATTTCAAGTACAAATGGGATGTCCCAACTAGCCATGAACTAGCTATTGCATGAATTCTAAGGAGGAGTTGAAAAGTAAAAGGCTATAAAAAAATTGGAATTCTTAGGAAACGTAAAAGTACTATTCATTGATCAATCTCATTATTGTATATCAAGTGAATTATATTTTTTCATCATTTTCCCATTATTTTTGTATTTTTGTATGTGTGCCTAAGTGCAAGGAATTTGTAAAGTAAGTTACATTCTCTCCTTGTAGCCCTATCGAGCTGATGTGCTTCTTGTGAAATGGCATCTTGTAAGGTTTTTGGGACCTTATGAGGTTGAGCGTGTTTCGAGCATGAAAACCCTTCGAGTGGAGTTTACATCTTTGTAAAGGTTGTGGGATCCTTGAAACCAAATTTTGAGCTTATTGGGACCTTAAGAGGTTGAATGTTTGTCCAATGAGAAAACACTATGAGCAAAGCTCAAACATTATAAAGGTTGTGGTGCCCTTTAAACTACTTTTTGAAGGAGAAAAGTCTAGAGGTGTGCAAGGATTCTACCCTTCAAGTGTGCACATATCCAAGTTGGAGAAACACGTAAATTTATTTGTAATTTTGATCATCTTGGTTGTTTGAATTGGGGAACTTATTCAATCCTTCTTCTAAGTTCTCAATCCTCAAGGTTTTCATTTAAAATGTTCATTTCAAATTTTAATTTTTTAAGGTAGAAAATTTATTTTATTAGGGATTCTTACCTTTGGACAATAGTAACACTAAAAAATGGTAGACATTTCTTTCATGTGTAATATATGAATGATGTATTATAACAAAGCCTTTCCAAAATTCATGAGCAAGGGACAAAACTTTCTCTGTATTCTTTTTTGATGAATTAGATTTTGAACAAGGTTTCTAAGCTAGAGAATACAATTCCTATTTTGTAAGCTATGCCTCATAGCATCGAGCTTGACTAGAAGACCCTTGCTATGACATTTTCCCAATAATTTATCAGAAAAGCTATCTTAATCCATAGGTTTTTAAATTTTTGATGAATTGCATATATTCCACATTATTTAGATTTATTTTGGAAGCCTTTTCACATAGGATAGATCATCAAATAGTTGAAGATTTTAAGAACAAATTTCATGGAAACTATTTTTCTTCATGTGAGATTTACAATGTTAATGATAGTTGGTTTCATAGGGTAGGCTTGAAAGCTTCCAAGATTTGTTACCTCATATTTGGTAACTCTAGAAGTAGGTAGATAGATGTGGAAAAACCCTATGTGATATGATTACAAGCATAAGAAATTTTGTCCATAAAATCAAGGAAAATATTATAGGCAAATTTTTGCTAGAAGGCTAATATTTAGGTATCAAGGAATCCATGGTTTGCTATTTTATATTTTTTAAAATTTAAAAAATCATCTTGGTTTTAATACCTCATTAGTGTAGGTTTGCTAAGAATTCATCATAATTATTAGAAATTATTTTTCATTTACTTTAAGTTTAACATGTAAATAATTAATTACACCATATTTAGATTCAATGGAATGGGTCTTAAAAGCTAATTCTACATAAATTAAAGTCTAATTTTTCAAATCACAAACAAATTACAATTTTTTTAGCTCTAGTGCAAAAACCTAACTTTTTATCTAGATATGAGAATTGAGTTCCCTTTTTGCCTATTGTCTAGTTTTATCATTCTAATCAATGACTAGGACTTTTTGTTGCTTGATTTGAAGTGATTAATTATTTTCTAAAAACATGTAAAATATAGACTAAGGCATTTTAGTTATAGTTAAAATTACAATTTCAACTATGCTTAAGTACTAATAATTATTTTTCATGATGTGTTGGTACTAATATCTCTTTTAGCATCTTTATTTAAGCACTCATATTTAGCTCATCGATAATGATTTGGCTCATAAACTTAGTATTCAAGTAGTAGACAGGTGATTTGCAAATATGATTTTTAAACTAATGAGTAATGGAGGTATCCTATTACTCTACCATACAAGTCATGAGTGTCTGCATGTGAGTAGATCATAATATACATATGGACAGTGTACTTATGTAGTAATTTATGTTCATTTTGAGATTGATGTCTTTCGACTTCAAGTTAGTGAAGTTTTAGTTTATGGTTTAACTTTTAGTGAGGCATATGATTGCTTAATGTTGTAAGGCTCTTAATGCTCCCAAAGGTAAACATGATTAGATAAAATCATAAGTCTAGTTAATTAGAAAAGCATAAATCTAACTTAGCCTAGTGTGATGGATATCTAGTTCTAGTCTACTATACATGCCTTGGACTCATGTACTTATCACTAGGATTACCAAGTAGTATTACTGTTAAGAAAATTAAGCAATGCCACTAATGGGTTACCAGATAACTACACTTAGCACTCAAAACTAGTTGTATTCATTCCACTTACTAATAATATGTAAAGTAAAGTGCTTGAAATGTAAAGGATTAACTAAGAAAGAGAGAAAATTATTCTAAGTAAATAAATAAAAGATTGAGTGGATGCTATAATGATGAAAAGAAATCTTGATCATTATTGTCAGTCATGAATTGTGTCCAAGTAGAATTCAATTGAATAAGGACATCATACAACTACTTAACACCACACTATGGGCATTCACTCTATCGCTAAACTACAAAAACAAACTATAAGAATCTAGATAAGGGCTAGAATTAAAAGTTCATATTTATGCATCCAAGTGCTAGTATTTTTAGGGTTGCATAGATCCCAAGAAATCACATTAATGATGACGTAGGATGGGCTATGACATCATAGCTACAATATCACATTACAATAAAAATTGATTTTAACACACCCTCACGACTGATTGGAAACTCATCCTTGAGTTAAAACAAAATGAGGATAGAGTCCCTTACAAAATTAGAAGGTAGACTTAACTTGACATAATTGACTATTTACATGACTTTGTGAATGCCACATTGGTATGTTTACAAAATGACTTGGTAACATGACAAAAGAAAACAAAGCAAAAAAAGATAATGTAGCTTGATGTAGCCTTATGTTCCTAGTGGTGGAGGCTCTTCCATCAACTTCTTCCCTTTATCAGCAAGCTTTTGAAATTATTAATGGTTCAGGAGTGCCTGAAGTTTTTCCTTCTTTATCCTTGGATCATGTACCATCTGTAACGAACGGAAAACATCGGTTGCTGGAAACACCAAGTGGATCTTCGTGTACACAGTTTTAACCCTGGATCTACGTGAGGGCTGTGTTGGAGAAAATGAATCTGAGGTGCCCTGAATGATCTTGCTGATCAGATAGGGACTTACTTAATTAGTAAATTCATTAATGATCGTATAATGAGGCGACGATTTAATGTGAAAATATATTATTGACTTACGAGAAAAATGAGATCTATTCCAAGATTGGATCTCGAAGGTAATGAAGATGATGTAAATTATGCCATATGATTGTGGAATTTAATGTAAACAAGGCGCAACAAATTGAATTTGAAATATGCACGATCCTGTGACCTGGGATCTACCTTATAGATAAATATAGTGAATACAATAGGATTTACAAGCAGACTTTAGTTTGGACACAGTATCCACCGCCGACAAGAAGCTAAATCAGAGAGTAAACAAGCAAAGGCCTATCTACCTTGTTCTAGCCAATCTGAGTGCAAGGGAGTCAAGCTCGAAGCAAAATGTATGCTAACTCGAAGTCTCTGGTCAAAAGATTCTCTCTGTGACCATCGATGCTCTTCTCGTCGTCTTGCCAATCTTTTGACAATACTGTGAAAAATTGCCAACAACTGCCAACCCTTTGATTGTTGTCAACTGGAGTATTTATAAGATTAGGGTTAGGAGAAAAATGCATTTAGATGACGCATCTTTTGGGCCCACAAAATACCATTGACTTGATGTGCTATAGTTGAAGCTTGTGATGTTACGCTGCATTACGCTCCGAAGCGTGGTATAGCGTAACCACCCTTCAAGAATAAGGTTCATTTGGCCTTGTCTTTTGCACTAAACAAACTTTCCCATGACTACTCTATGATACACTGCGAAGCGTGTTATGGCATGATCACTGCCACCACCTGGATAAGTCAACTATGCTGCTTGCATTACGCTACATTACACTGCGTAGCATAATGTGGCATAGCATGACAAAAGTTAAGATTCTTGAACATGGCTAACTTGTGAAGTTGAAGTGTTATTGCTGCACATCCCTTGTTCTATTCTATTTTCTTGGAGTCCACTATGTTGGGCTACGTAGCGTAGCGTAGCAGGCCCTTAGTCGAAAAGAGAAAACTTGCTGAGATGTACCACTTGTTGAAAATACCTGCCTAAGCCTCGAGACTTTGTTGAATCATCGAGGACTCGAAATTTCATGGTGTTTCAATGGTCCCTCTTTGTTGACGTTTGGAGGGCTTGCCCAAGAGATGTCAACAAAGAATACGAAACACCATAGAGGTAAAGACATCAACCGTGTCCACTGGTGGCTACTTGGATTTTGCTATGTCAAGCTTGGAAGTGTGAAGATGAAAATGCAAGGAGCATGAGAGGATTTTATAGTTATGAGGGGGGGAGGTTTGGGGAAGACTCAAGTGTGAGCAGGATACTTCGCAAACATGCTATTAGGCATCTTCTCACAGGTGTTTTCCTGAGAGGTTACTGTACTGTACTGTATATGCGAGGCTTGCCTGGATGAGTTGCATTACACCCATATGGCTTGGACGAGTTGTGTTTCATCCATTTTTCCTAGCTTTGCTCATCTACTTTTTTTTTCCATGAGGTGATTTGCGTTACACCAATTCATGGATGTGATGATTATCATGTGCAAAAGACTTCATGTATGCTCACATTCTATACAAACGGGAGGAGAGGATAAGGATGGTTGTAAAGATAAGGGGAGGAGAAAGTAAGATAATGTGCCTGGTGGGGGAAAGGGCAGGGTCTACACTCCCAAGTAGTCAGGCTAGTCGACCCAGCCATCTCAGAACACTATGACACCTCGCCCTCCTAGTGAATGCATCTTTGGAGAACACTATCATAGCAAGTGACCTACAAAGCATAACAAAGAATAGAGAACAAAGTAATCATCCTAATCGCTGGGGAGGCTATTGAAAAAAGTGTTGTCTGAAGCAAAAAGGAGAGCGTAGGCCATGGGGAAGGAACCATAGCAAGAGGCCCTAGTCCCTTTGTTGACACCATGGCTCACGAATTCACCATCGATAGCTAGATTCATCTTATCCATCTGGCTAGGCAAGGAGCCAGTTAGATGAATTTGCTAAGCTAGAGTCCAGTGGCGGTGACGGCTGGAGGCAACCAAGGTTATGGATGATGATAGTTTCCTTGGGGCTCCAAGTGACGAAGCTAACCCCGAGAGATGCAACTACAGAGTGGCCGTTGTAGCGGCATCTCCGAGGAATTAGTAGTATGCCTTTCGACATATCCAAGGAATCAGTAGAATGCCAAGAGGGTAGCAACATTGTGTCTATTCCAACAGCCTACCCGTTCTGTCTGGTAGGGATGTCGTGCAAGAATGATCAGGCTCACTTGTTTTGTGGATCTGTTGGCAGATTCTAGTTTTAAGTCCCAGTAGACCATGGCCCCAGTTTAAAGTCTAGGCAGACTAAAGCATGCTAGTTTTATGTCGTAATGGTCCCAGAAGACCATCTTATGGGTGTCAGTTTTGTGTCGTGACCCAGGGACAAGTCTATGCTAGTTTAACGTCTCAATAGATGGATGCTTACCTTTCCAGTTTCACATCGTGGCAGACAATCGAAAAATTTGCCAGTTTAGCGTCGTGGCAGACGTGTGTAAGAGATTGCTAGTTTTACATTGTAGCAGACAAGTACAATATCGCTAGTTTTACGTTGTAGCAAACGTTTGTTACAATGCCAGTTTTACGTCGTAGCGGATGTTTATTACCTTGCGTTTGAGCTCAGCTATCGTCTAAATGTGGTACTGCTTTAGGTACACGTGATTCACCAGATTTGGAATTTTATTACCGTCGATGTCCGCTAGCCTGAATGCTCCATTGCCATATGTGTTGATGACCAAAAAGGGGCCTTCCCAGCTTGTAGAGAATTTGCTTACTGGTTCATAAATAGACTTAAGAACCAAGTCTTCCTTCTTGATCGGTCATTGATGTAGGTTGTGATGATGCTTTTGTCATTGCTTGTCTTGATATTTTTTGATGTTGTCGAGCATCTAGATGCATTTCTCCTTCACTGATTCTAGATCCACGATCCTAGAATCATTGTGTTGAGTCTCATTTATAACCATGGAGAGGACCATTCGTAGTGAGGGAACTTGTAGTTCTAGGGGTAACATTGCTTTAGATTCGTAGACTAGGCTGTAGGGTGTCTTATCGGTAGTATGATGGGGCCTATGATGTCTAGACTAGGCTGTAGCTATGTTCTGCGGAAGACTTAGGCACGATGGGGCCTATGATGTCTAGTACCCATCGTTGGAATGACCAAGTGATCTATGTGGTATGTAGCTTAGACAATGACACGTGTATCAGATTTGCGTAACACTGGCATGTGTCACATGTCTTAACTTTGGTAAGGTAGTCCTGTTCCATGTATGACCAGTAATATCCTAAGTGTCTGATTTTAGAAGCCATGGCTCGCGGAGCTATGTGTCCTCCACATAAGCCCTCATGGACTTCGCTAACTATCCTTTGTGCTTGGTCACTATTAATGTAGGTTAACAATACGCCATCAAAAGAGCATCTACATAGAGTATTCTCTTTGATGATTACGTATTGCCTGGCATGCTTGCAGATTACGTCCTTTTGTGCAGATGTCAACTTGTGTGGTGGTTCGCAATGCAGAAGGTAGGTTTTAATGTTATTGTACTATTTTGGCATTCCTTTCACACTTAAGGAAGAGATTTGTGCCGCTTGGATGATAGGATCTATACATTCCATCATTAAAGCGGGCCAGGTGGCAAACAAATGTGGAGGCATGTTTAAAGCTAGAGTAGCTAATGCATCAGCTACAGTGTTCTCACTACGCGGCACGTGTTGGATGTCAATCATTGTAAATTTCCTCAGAAGATATTTAGCCATATCGCAATAGGGCTGCAGATGCACAAATTTACAGGCATAGACTTCTGTGATTTGATTGACAACAAGCATTGAATCGCCTCGGATTTCCAGGTATTGGACATTTAGTTCTTTGGCTGCTAATAATCCTTTGAAGAGTCCCTTGTATTTTGCCACATTGTTTGTATAGGGGAATGCCAGGCGGTAAGCCAATGGGCAAACATCCTCAAGGGAAAGTGTAATGATGGTGGCGACACTACCGCCTCTGGTAGTTGAAGCTCCATCAAAGTATAACATCACTTTGAGGCCTGCTAATATAGGGATTAAACTATGTACATGTTCGTTAAGAAACTCAGGCTCTATCATGGCCTGATCGTTAACAGGTGATGTTACAAGCTAGTCGGCTATTGCTTGGCCTTTCGTGGAAGATTGGCCAATATAGTGCAAGTCAAATTCTGCTGTGATGGCTTTCCTACGGGCTATCCGACTGCTCTCATATAAAGTTTTCGTGATTGTGCGTAGAATGTTGTTCTTGCAAATTTTGTTAACTTGGCTGCAAAAAAGATAGTATCTACATTTCTTGAGTGCAAACACCAATGCCAAGTAGTTATGCTCTACTTCATTGTAACTCATTTCATATGTAAATAGAGCATGAATTAGATAATAGATAGGGATTTCTGGCCTATCGTTCCTCTTTTGACACAACAACACAGCTATAGACACATATGAACTTGCCAGGTAGATGTAGAAAGGCTGATCCCTTTGTGGTGGGAAAATTGTTGGAAAATGTAGCAGCTCTTTCTTTAGGTTGTCAAATGCACATTGACAGTCCTCGGTCCATTTGAAGTTAACTCCATTCTTGAGCAAATGTTGAATAGGATGTAATTTGTCTGTTAATCTCGAGATGAACCTCCTAATAAATTGTAACCTACCCTGCAACCCATGCAGTTCTTTGAGGTTCGTAGGTGGTATTAGGTTAACGATGGCCTTAACCTTGTTAGGGTTGACTTGTATGCTAGCCTCTGATACTACAAACCCCAACATGCATCCGATTTTGACTCTGAAAACATATTTTTTTGGGTTGAGTCGTAGGTCGTGCTTGAGACATCGTTTAAGGATTACCCCTAGGTCCTCTGGGTGATCTTCCAACCTCTTAAATTTAACAGCTATGTTGTCTACGTAGTCATTCAATCTCTCTAATAGGTAATCGCTAAATATATACGTCATGGCACGTTGATAAGTTGCTCTAACGTTTTTTAGCCCGAAGGGCATCATGATATAACAGAAAGTTCACTAGGGGGTCATAAAGGTTGCAGTCAATTGATGTTCTGGGTTGATACGGATTTGATTATATTCTAAAAAATCATCCATGAAGGATAGTAATGCGTGTCTAGCTATTGTATCGATAAGTTGGTCAATACCTAGTAATGGGAAATTGTCTTTAATTGTTGCTTTATTCAGATCGCGGAAGTCTATAGAGATGCATATTCCTCCCGTTTTCTTTTAAACAACAACAATGTTTGATACCCAATCTGAATAATCAACTTTGTAGATGAAACCAGCTTGATATACCTTGGTGATTTCATCATGCACTGCCAACCTGATTTTGGGCTTAATCTTTCGTGCTTTTTGTCTAATCGCTTTGATACTTGGGTTTAACACGATGTTGTGTTGTATCAATCGCGAGTCTAAACCCGGCATGTCTTCATATGACCATGCGAACACTATAATGTTATCTTGGAGCACTCGAGATATATCGCTCTGCGTTTTTTGGTCAAGGAGGGAACTAACCTTCATATTTTTGCTTTCTCCTTTGTGCATAACCACAAAGACCTCAGTGAGGGAATCCTCGGTTACATCACCAACCTCTAAGTCTAGGGTTAGGGTTTGGGCCAAATGTTCTAGCCAGTCTAGGGATACTTCCGAGGCTGCTATTGTTATGTAACAGGAGGAAGCATCAGTTCCTATCATTGGAAGGTTAGTATGTCTAAAAGTTTCCTTGTATGGGCCTGTTAGGGCTAGGGGTGCAAGTAAAGATTCATCCATTTGCGAACAGACCTACAAAAAATGCCAAGAACAGAAGTTGTTACATTGTTTTTGTCAACATGGTGTAATGATAGAAGGTTTTAAAGGTATGTGTCAAACAGGTTGCCAGTTTAAGGTCTTAGCAGACTGTTACAATATACACCGTTTGCAAGAAAATAGCAAGCCAGGATTCCTAGGTATTAGCGTAAGGTTTCTACGAACTATGATAAAAGGTATAACATGGCGTGTCTAGTGTGTCAGGACATCTAATTTAGGATTTTATGTAGAACGTAGTTAATGTGACCAGTTTATGAGATGATAAGCTATGCATTAGTTTAGGGTCTTTTTCGCCTTTCCTTGTGTGATTGTTGTTTTTGCTATCACGGCATCGTAATTGTATTTGTTCCAAAGATGTGCACTATGTTGGGTGTCGATACCTGCCTGTGCTAGCTACGCTACTGGAGTTTGTAATAGTACCCCAACCGCTGTTGTCAGAGACAGACCTTGCATCGTCGCAAGGGTTTGGGTGATCTTGGGTAATATTGTACAAACATAATGTTGGCGACCGTTTGGGACACGACCGCCAACG
>MNCI01010894.1:1030545-1075249 GCA_015680685.1 Gnetum montanum
AGGACCATGACAAAGAGGCTGAAATCTTTATTCTAGCAAGCCATCTTGCAAGCAATCGTTCACACTTTCTTCTTTACAAAATGCTCTTCTCCCAAGACTCAAAGTGTCTCCAAGTAAGAGCCCAAGTGCTAACTAGTAGCCTTCAAAATGTGATGTATGAGACCCCAAGTGTGATGTGAGAAGTGATGATCCTCCCTTCCCCTTGAAGCCTTTTTATAGGGTTCCAAGGTAGGTAGGGAAGTTACATATTTAAAAATATCTCACCTAACTTCTCTCCCAAGTAACTTGGCCAACCAATTAGGAGATTACTTGCTCAACAAGTTAGGAGGTTACTTGCCCAACAAGTTAGGTAATTTACAACAAATTTGGGTGGTTTCAACCACCATAGAGATACAAAAGCTACAATGGACAAGTGTCCTATTCAATTGCCAAGTGTCTTCATTCAGTTGCCAAGTGTCTTCACTCAGTCGTCAAGTGTCTTCATCCAATTGCCAAGTGTCTTCACTCAGTCGCCAAGTGGTCACCATGGAGATAAACAAGTTGCAGTTGACACATGTCCTTGGTGGTTGAGAAGTAGCCCATTTAGTTGACAAGTGGCTATTGTGGAGATAAAGAGGTTGTAGTTGACAAGTGGCCTTGGTGGTAGTTACAATAATCATAACAAGATAAGGAGGGTTATAAATATTATTGAGGTTAGTTATAACCACCATAGAGAAAATAGGTATAGTTGCAATATTATGGGGAATTAAAGTAGGTTACAAATATCTAGGGATACAAATATCTAGGGAAAATTTCCGTGTCATCAAGATCTTACTTTGTATCTTCTTTTGTTTCGTGCATCTCCTGAAGATTGACAAGCTGGAAATATGCACCTTTGGGAATTGCCATTAACTTTTTCAACTATCTAATTGCAAAAAATTTTAACCAGTTTTATCATGCCAACCTATTCCATGAAATGGCCAAAATGTGCCAACACATAATATGTAACTGGTCAGGAATCTAGGTATTGTATCTTTGCGTAGTGCAAATGCGGTTTCATTGCCTTGCTTGTAATGGTTGCATGTTACACTGGGGTAATATGCAGTGTTACCTTTATTGCTGTTGTTGGAGATAGACCTTGCACCGTGGCAAGGGTTTGGGCGATTTTGGTAATGCATCTCTAACATAACATGTGATTTTCTGGGAGTTAAGATAATGAGAACCCTAGTGTTGTGTAATGGATTTTTGTGAGCCATTTTTGATTTATTTGGTTTTGACATTTTTAGTATGTCTAAATTGCTTTTTCTAATGGTAGTGTGTTTTATTGCAAAGGATTATGCTAAGGTCCATCCTAATTGTCTTGGATATTGTGGGCATTCTGTGCTATTTACATGTCCCCGCGGCCAATGTCCCTCCTCCCCATGCTCGTGTAGGGGAAGAGGAGGTTTGGTTCCGGCAAGGCATGAGGGAGTTCTTGTAGTTTTTGTTGCGTAATTTCAGCATAATTATTTGGTTGCATCTACCAACCGAGACAACCGCCACCATTCTGAAGATGCTACTGGTTGGGTCAACACAGGGCATCTTAACGTTTATGGTGGATGGCTCAATCTAGATTGTGAGGGGACAAGACCGCGAACAAAGCGCTAAGGGTTTGAGGCATTTATCTTGGATCTGGGAGATGCTGAGGTTTGATTGTTATCATGCCTATAACACACTATTTGTGGCTTATCATCTCACGACCTATTTTCAGAATCCACTTGGCATCATGTATTATGTTGGTGGGTAAGTGTTTTCAAGGTGTTATGATGTGCTAACTATTACTTGATTTTGCATCAAGTATAAACAATTATCTACATTCTGTGACATAGGTTTTTTATCGATGCTAATGGTCTCCAAGGTGATACAAACATGTTATCTATGGCCAAAATGGCCATAAAGGAATTCACTTCCATCAACAATGTGTGTACTGGTGTCCTAGGACAACTAGGATTTGAAATCCAACACTACCCTATTCGTTATGCTAGATTCTTTGCCAAGTGTAGAGACTTCGGATGGCTAGATAAGGAGTGGACTTTGGATCAACCTATCACGGTTGACGACGTACAAGAGAAAATCCTAGCATTTCCTTTGTCCTTTCGACATGGTGAGTTACGCTATGGTGATCAACTGTATGACCTTAAGGAGTAGGAACAATGTATAAGATTTTATTATTTTGCTATTTTGTCTAAATTGTTGTTTTATGTTAATAGTTAGGGAATCACTGGAGGTCACGGTGATAGCTTCTGGGTGTGAGGCAAGCAGTCTCTTTTTTTGCTATGGTGACATAAAAGAAGTGCAATGTTGGCTCTACCACAGAGCGAACCCAACTATCATAACCAATAACCTATGAGAAGCTGGATTGATGGAGCTATTTCTAGCTATAACCCTCGATCTCATAGTAGCTAAAATGTTAACCCTAGTCGACTCTTTCAACGAAGAAGCTGAGTGTCTTCACATGCATGTGCGTAACGTGCGTGTGAGTTTTGATATTAATGCTTGACTATTCACCGACTTTTTTGGCATTCCTTTTGATGGTCTTCCAGTGGAAGAAAGGTCAAAGATAAGTTCTAAGCATCAAAAGGACATAGAGGAGTGGCTAGGGGTTAAAAAGGAACCAAAAGACATCCTCATTGATAAAGTTCAGCTAGATGTGGCTAATGTCATTTATCCCCTCTTTCGAGCTCGCACCTTCCCCAAACTACTCTCCCAAGGAATAATCCTTAGCATAGAGCAGGCTTGGATCATGCGGGAGGTTATGGAGGAGGGGACACGGTATAATTGGGCTAGTTACCTTGCTGAAGGCCTACAAGCTGAAATGGTCAAGCTTCGCAAGAAGCTTGAGTCTCGCTTCAATGTGCATTTTTCCTTTTTCATAGCTTGCTTTCGGCATTTTGCCGAATTCCTGGTGGTTCTCAGCGATGGAGTCTGGGTGCAGCAAGATCGTAACCAGATTTTCAAACCGTGGATTTCCCATGTCTTCCACACCGTCTGATCCCAAGATCCTCTTGAAGGTATCAGAGAGTCGTTTTCACTAATGACTAAGGATCTGGTGGCACCTCGTGTGTGAGGCCAAGATAGCATGGGTGGGGCACCTCCTTCTTACACTGGTAGTGCATTGAGTGGGAAACGCATTGCAACAAAAATAGTGGATTCGTTAGTTCAGCGGAAAAAGCATCGTTCGGCAGCGGAGTCCTCTAGCCTGACTAGCTAAGAGGGAAGGAAACTGCGAATTAAATTTCACAGGAACGATCCTCCGGCTGGTAAGTAGAAGAATGTGTGATTAGTTTATGCGTATTATGCTATGTATAGACATCGTTACATTGCGTAGCACTTGTAAAAAGTAAATAAATTTGTGTTCTGGTTAACTATGTTATTTGATAGAAAAAAGGAAGGATGTAGAGGAATTGACCCCTGAAACAGGGGCCATAGTCTTACAGCGTGGAGAAGAGGCCCTAGTTCTGGAAAAGGAGGCCCTGGTTAATAACATAGGCAACACACAGGCTCTAGTGCCTGAAGAGGAGATGAGCGTAGAGGACACCAAGGTCCTTTTGGATGAACCAGAAAAGGAGGAGCGATTTGTCACTGGTAAGTTTGACCATTTCCTCGGAGAGCAATCTTCCCACTATTACCCATGGGGGTTTGTTGCATTGGAGCTTTGTGTTGTTGTAACACCTCAATTGGCCTTTGCCTACTGTGCTATGTTTAACCTATTTGTTTACGCAATAGGCACTTCTGGTAATAGTGGCGTACCTTTGTCAACAGTCTCAACTCAAAATTGGGGTGAAGCCCCTAATAAATTCACCTTTATGAAGGGCATTGTGAACGATATGATCGGTCGCTTAGAGTGAATCGATCCTAAAATTGGTACATCACTATTGTTACACAGGATTTTTTGGCATTATGACATTAGGTTATTCTGTTGCGTCTAATTGTTATATTTTATGTTGTAGGATCTCGCCTCAAATGGAATCCCAAAGAGCCCATTAACATAGACACTGCCCCTGAACCTTCACCAGAAGTGATCAAAGTGCCATGCAGCCTTTATGATGAGATGCATAAATGTGCATTACACTCGGCCTGTTCTTCATGGGAGTGTCAGATTATCAACGAAGATCTTTGGAAGAGGCTGTAGAAAGCAAAAATGGAGAAAATTGACCTAACTACCAAGGTTGAGGACCTGGAGTCCCAGAACGAATTTTTGCAAGCTTTAGAGACCAATGACAAGAATTGGTGGATAGCTGTGATTGACTATGCCCGTCATTGGACTATTGTTAGGAACAACATCCATGCCAGCCGTGAGCTCATTGAGCAATGGATGCAAATCGATCTCCTAGCCTAGAAGAACCAAGATTGGAAGGATTTCAACGAGAGGGTCCAAGAATGGGGGCAGGCATAGGAAGACTATAAGCATGTGTATAAATGAGAATGTGCTGCCTACCACCAACATTACAGGGATTCCGCAATTGAAGCACGGTCCCTCTGGCTGTTCCTCGATGTCGTCGATGCTTCTGGAGCGTATGAAAAGTTTTAGGAGCAAGTGACAGTAAGCACCTCCCTTGAGAAGGAAATAACCCTCCCTTGTGGGGAGACTACTATCCCTACCTTCTTTCCTGAACCACACCAATGGACTCCTGTGGAAAAGGGGAAGGCCAAGGTTGGGACTGATCTAAGAGATGTCATTTGGGCCAAGCTCACTAGGGACGAGATCATGTGACACTTGTGAGTCGGTTTGGAATAAATTCCTTTCACAGCTAATGTAGGACCATCACAGGTAAGTTGTATGACTATTGTATTCTTGTTATACATAATTTTGGTGATGACTCTAATGTTTATTTCATGTCAATCGTAGGATCGACACGAAGAGGGTCCTCATGAAGAGGAGTGTGATGGAGACGATGGCCCTCATGAAGAGGGTTCCCATGAGGAGGAGCCTAGAGAGGATCATCCCCATGAAGAGACACTGTGCAAAGAAGGTCCTTATGAAGATGATCCTCATGAGGTGGAGGTGGAGTTAAATGACGCAAATGGAAGTGATAACAAAGAGGATGTGTAGTGTGGCGATATTGGCCAAACGTTTTGTTATAATGAAAGGGAATAAAGAGTAACATTCTTTGATCAATGTGATCGTAAAATAACATTTTTAATTTTTTTTTATTTATGAAGGGAAAATGTATCATTAGAAAAGTTACACATTTTAGGCCACTGTGGGCTGCTAATGGTTTAAGGCCATTTTGGGCCAAGCCATCATAAGCATAAAAGAATAAACAGAATTGCCAGTTTTAGGTTGTAGCGGGCCGTAACTAGTTTAAGGAAATTTTGGGCCAACGATAGTTTAAGGCTATTTCGGGATGAGCCACACACATGGAAGGAAATATACAAAATTATCAGTTTTAGGCCATAGCAGGCCACAATTAGTTTAAGGCCATTTCGAGCCAATGATAGTTTAAGGCCGTTTCGGACCAACGATAGTGAAAAAGCATAATGATAATGATGTGATGTAATGGAATGTGAGCTGTGTGCCAGTAAGAAATGTGAACTGATATAACATGTTACATCAACATGTTTATCAATTAACCCCGCAGCTGCTTCTTGATTGTTTTTAAGCTTGGTGACGTGTATGGACAAAGAGGCTTATTATAGCGTTCCTCTACGCTACCATCTTCCCCTTGACAGGGTAGTTCAGCCCAAGTTAAGCTTTCATTGGCCACTGTGTTGGCTTGTTCAACTGTTGGGACAGGGGTTTGATCTTCGAGGACCTCAACCTCTAAACCCTATTCCATTTCCACATTGTTAACCGCTTAAGGGGTCATCTTATCACCATGGATGATCACTTCCCTCCTTGCATAGGGCAAGTGGATCTCTTGATGAATGGGTGTTGAAACCACCCTCAATTGAGCCAACCAAGACCTCCCCAAAATTAGGTTGAAACTGGGCATCTCCTCGATGATGATAAACACTACGTCTATGGGGAATTGATCCCCCACTACAAAGTTGATGTGTACCATTCCCTTGCGCTCATGCCTCGTTAAATGACTTCAAAAATGACGTTGTCGTGGGATTGATCTAGTCGATCAAACCCATTTTATCCACTATGGGATATGGAATGACATTGGCAATAGCCCTGTTATCTACGTGTACTCTCCAGATTCTGTACTGGCCGACTCGGATAGTGATGAACATGGGCGCTGTTGTCACCTGACTCTTTTCAGGGTCATCCTTAATGGATTCATCATGAAATGTCAATTGGGGAGACTATGGTTGTTCGGCAGTGGGAGGAAGCATGATCGAATAGATTGCTTCTTCCTCTATGGGTAAATTCACGTCCACAGGTATGGATGCTAACATGTGAACCATGGCTTCACAATGCTTTTGTGATGTCATCAACAAGTCATAGAGGCTTAGCGTTGTATTTTTTTGTTTAAAAGCCTGCTTGATTTGTGTAAAAGAAATGAGGAGATCATGCCCACGATTAGATTGTTTGCTACCCTTCTCTTCTTCCATTCATCCCAGGAGACGAATTTGTCGAGGAGGAACGGTTTCTGGTTGGGGATTGTGTTGTCTTGGACTGGGAAAAGATGGTCATGTTTGCATAACATCATCTTTTTCAGAGGGTGGAGCCAAGGGCGCCAAGGGGAGGGACGTAGGCTTAGAGAACCCAAGCATAAGGTGGTCCTTGGCTGTGTTACCTATCATACACCCTTCTCCTTTCCTGGTAGGTTGTGATTGGGGCACTGACTTAGAGATTTTCCCCTGCATAGCAGGAGAAATTGATGGTTTTGGCACCCTGATGACAAAGGGTGCCCTAGGTGTGGGCACGGGTTGGGCCGCAGCTTTATTGATAGTGGGTTGTGGAACGAAGGTTTGAGATGGGACTCAAAGAACAAAAGGTATTCGCTGAGCCGTACCCATTGATGTTGATGGGTTTGTCATCTGAGGTGGACGAGGAGGTACACACAACACAAAGGGTTGCTTTGGCTGTGCCTAGCCATTGCCCTCCATACCCACAACATTGATAGTATACCCTGTGTTATTTGCATTTAACGGGTTTTGGTACACATGCATGGACTGATTTTCAGGACAGATCAGGCTACTACTGTCTAGGATCAGTTTATCTTGATCGATCATGCGTTGAATGTCATCTTTCAACGCCCAGCAGTAATCCATGTCATGACCACACAGCTGGTGATAGTCACAAAAATGGTCCAGCCTAAAGTTTTTGGGAACTAGTGGTTCATTTGGCAGGGGCAAGGAGGGGTTCTTGAGTAGCTCACAATGCCGTCTATGGCATTTCAGATCCTCTTCAGACATCTTATTATGTTGGATGTGGCCAGTTCCCAAAACTTTCTTCAGAAGTTCTGAAGGTTTTACAAGTAGAGCCGTGTATTTTGAGCAATCTTTACGCTTAAAATTAGGCTTTAGCTATGGGGACACTTCAGGGGTGGGTGATGTTTCTTGATGGGTGTTGTTTGAGCTAGTTGTGAGCTTAGCAGACATCGTAGATGACTTTTTGTTGTTGTTTTTATTCTTGGCCCCTTCGGCTACAACCGCTACTGTTGTTGTAGTATTTTTGCCCTTGTCTTTGCTCTTGTTGTGGGCATTTTTGTAGACCACATATGCTGGGTCTTTGCTAGCCTCTACCACATCTTGAATGCTCTTATTCTGAGCAAAGGCTTGGTTGAGGGAGCGAGGAGCAAGGTAATACAGTTTGGACTTAATGATGTCATTGACTGCCCCCTTGAAGATTGTCAATAGATGGGCCTCCGTAATGGGTTAACGGATTTCATTCAAGGTTGCGCTCCACCGCTGTATAAACTTTTGGATCGACTCGAGCGGATCTTTTTTAACTCCCATAAGCTGATCTAGCGTGACCTCTAGTTTCAGGTTGTATTTGAAACGAGTCACGAACTGAGTTAGCAGGTCTTCCAAAGTTGAGATGGAAGAACGTGGAAGTGCACGATACCAGTCTAAAGCTTTACCTGTTAGAGACATAGCAATGACACGTATGATGGTATGCGACCATTGCTGCAGCAACAGTGACTCTGACTTGAAGGTAACTAAATGGGCATTGGGATCTCCTTCCCCATTGTATTTTGTAAAATGGAAAAGTGGCATCCCAAGGGGTCACGACAAAATGGGCACTATCGGATTGATAGGATCATCATGGTAAAAATATATGACCTGTATTGTGTCAAAATTGGCAGCCTTGAGGCATTTAACCTCCTCGATAAGGGTTTGAATAAGTTGGAAGACTTGATCTAGACCCATGGATGAAGAGGTTGGTTGTGGAATAGCAGGGGAAGTCACGCTGGGTGGCAGGATAGGGGCGACAGCTTGGCCAGTGTGCGATGCTATCAGAACCGTTCCTATAGGCGGTGCCGCTTACGATATCCACCACCCAGTAGGTAGTGCAGGTGGGGCGATAACCATCGATTATGCCATGGGATACGTTGATTGCATGGCTAGGGGCATAGACAATGGCCCTGTAGTGGGGTTTAGCATCTACGGGACTTGGTGCTGATGGTGGTGAATATGAGACATTTGTGTAGGATGTGCAATGAGGGATGATGTATTTGGAGCCCACCATGTGGTAGTGGCAAGTCCTATCATGTAAGCTAGGATGCATGCAGGAGCTGTTTGTTATTCTGAAGCAGGCACTACATTCACATACGGTGACGTAGGCGCAGGTATGCGATGGGATGGATTGGCCAATTGTGACTACGAAGGAATGGTTTATAAAGGAATGCCACCTGGGAGGGTAGCTAGAAAGAAGAAACGCTGATGGGCATTATGTGCCACATGGTCGGCAGTAGTCAATGATAACGGTGTAGTGACCATAAATAGCGGATTTACATGGGACGCTGTGGAGGGAGGAGCCATGACAAAGCTGGCATGACTACCTTCCTCGGAGTGGGAATCTAAGTCATCCTGCCCATCGTGGGATGCTTCATCGTAGAACATCTCGTCTTGTTGTTTCACTGATGCCCTGGCCATTAATAGTTGGTCCAACATCCATTGTTGATGGTCTGTTAGGGTTATGGACATGTTAGGTGAAGGAATGAATTCCTTCCCGTTACAGTAGATGAACTTGTATTCGTGTTTCTCTTCGAGTTCCTATGGGTACATGGGAAGATTTGCCATAAGTTTGGCACAGATTAATTTTTAATGTTCCTTATACTAAGCATGTCCCTCAGGCTCTTTATTTTGAATTCTAAGGGACCGACGTAGCCACAGCGGACTGGTTGGTGGCTCAACAATAGCAAGTGTAGCCTGCACTATCCAGGGGTTTTCAAGGCTAGCGGTGTTGATGGTGGTGGTTGATGCAGCCATTCTCTACGTAGATTATAGGGTAATGACAACAAGGACAAAGATCACAAGGGCAAAGGCAAGCTAAGGTGAAAATGGGCTTTCTATCCTACAGGATTCTAGAGGAATTATTGAAGCGACCAATCTATATCACACAATTACATAAACAACCACAGAGGTATTACGTTTATGTCAGCTAACAAAGGGTACAGAAAGCTTACAGGACTACCCATAAAATGCAAATCTGAGGTTCAGGCCCTCCTTCTAGCACCAGAAAACTGTAACAATGGAAAATGTTGGTTGCTGGAAACACTGAGTGGATCTCCGTGTACACAGTTTTAACCCTAGATCCGCACAAGGGCCATGCTGGAGAAAACGAATCCGAGGTGCCCTGAACGGTCTTGTCAATCATACAAGGAGTTACTTAATCAGTAAATTCATTAATGATCATATAACAAGGTGACGATTTGATGTGAAAATATATTATCGACTTATGAGAAAAACAAGATCTATTGCAAGATTGGATCTCGAAGGCAATGAAGATGATGTAAATTATGCCAAATGATTGTGGAATTCAATGTAAACAAGGTGCAACAAATTGAATTTGAAATATGCACAATCCTGTGACCCAGAATCTACCTTATAGATAAATATAGTGAATACAATAGGATTTTAAAGCAGACTTTAGTTTGGACGAAGTATCCACCACTGACAAGAAGCTCAATCAGAGAGTAAACAAGCAAAGGCCAGTCTACCTTGTTCTAGCCAATCTGGGCATAAGGGAGTCAGGCTCGAAGCAAAATTTCTACTAACTCGAAGTCTCTAGTCAAAAGCTTCTCTCTATCACCGTCGATGCTCTTCTTGTCATCTTGCCAATCTTTTTCCAATACTGTCAAAAATTGCCAACAACTGTCAACCCTTTGATCATTGTCAACTGGAGTATTTATAAGATTAGGGTTAGGAGAAAAACGTGGTTTAGATGATGCATGTCTGGGCCCACAAAATGCCTTTGACTTGATGTGTTGTAGTTGAAGCTTATGACGTTACGCTGCATTACGCTCTGAAGCGTGGTATAGTGTAACCACCCTTCAAGAAGATGGTTCATTTGGCCTTGTCTTTTGCACTGAACAAACTATCCCGCGACTATGCTATGATACGATGGGAAGCGTATCGTGGCGTAATCACTGCCACCACCTAGATAAGTCAACTGTGTTGCTTGCATTACGCTACCTTACGCTACGTAGCATAACGTGGCGTAGCACAGCAAAAGTTAAGATTCTTGAACATGGCTAACTTGTGAAGTTGAAGTGTTATTGCTGCACATCCCTTGTTCTGTTATGTTTTCCTGGAGTCCACTACGCTGGGCTGCGTAGCGTAGCATAGCAAGCCCTTAGCTAAAAAGAGAAAACTTGCTGAGATGTGCCACTTGTTGAATATCCCTGCCTAAGCCTCGAGACTTTGCTGAATCATCGAGGTCTCAAAATTTCATGGTGTTTCACCATCCATGCTTGTTAAGCAATGTTTGATGGAGCTAGTACATCCTCTGGGCATGGTTGCTATGGAAATATTTGATTGGCCTTCATATACCAAGCTGTGAATTACCTTCTCTCTTCTTCAAATGCTCTAACAACCTTTCTGAGTTCTTGGTAGTGAAACATTCTATATGCTAGGTTCACTGTAATATCTTTTTGTCCTTCATAGTTGGCTTCTACAATTCTAGTTCAAATTTTTCTACATGTAATTTTTGTAGGGCATCCTTTTTGTCAACAAACTCTTTCTCATACATGGTGTACATAGTTGCTACTTATTGCTCAAGTTAATTTCTAGGCCATTCTACTATTAATATGGCCAAGTTAGTATAATAAAGGTTTGCTAACCCCATGTATTTTGGAATATCTTCTATCTGTAGGTCCTTGTTTTTTATTTCTTTTTGATGGATGTGGGTGAGACTATCCAAGATGGGCTACTAATCAGGAGTTTCAATAGTGATGGAATTAATCTTGGTCTTGCTCATTTGGATTTTTTCTCATTGATTTGTTTATACATTTCCACTTGGTCCCTGAAATGTTCTTTGAGTCCTTCATGTTTCTTGGCCTCATTTTGCCACATATTTCAATTGTAGACTTTTGTTGGCTTGCATGAACTTCTTCCATTGATAGATTCCTATTTTTTCAAATCAATCTACTAATTTTATGGTTGAATTTAATTAATTATTCTTGCATTTGATGAATACTTTCATCAATAATATTCTTCTATTTACCCACATTTGTAAACTTTATGTTGTCAGCAATG
Organism: Gnetum montanum; assembly: GCA_015680685.1. Classification (NCBI taxonomy): domain Eukaryota; kingdom Viridiplantae; phylum Streptophyta; class Gnetopsida; order Gnetales; family Gnetaceae; genus Gnetum; species Gnetum montanum. Next base: position 1,042,159 of record MNCI01010894.1, read on the forward strand.
AGCTTTTTATTCTCTTCTTCCAGAGCTATGAGGGCTTTGACATGTGCATATGTTTGTGCTTCTGTAACTAATGCATTCAACATAGCCTTCTCTCTTTCCACCTTAAATTTAATATTATGGACAATGAGTTGCCCACCTAATCTGTTCTAAATTGGTCAAGCTGGTCTAGGGCCATGAATTATACAGGGTCTCTTCTTTTAGCTCTTAGGGTTGCTAATTCTTCTTGTAGCCTCTACATGTTGTTTTCTGCATATTCTTCCCTTGTATATATCATGACCAAGTTTCCTTTAGTAGTAATCAAATCAAATTGCATTGCAATGATATCACTAGGGATATTGAAAATATTTTACATGACTTGGCCCATCTATAGTAGTTTGTCTAGCATGGCTTCATGCTTAGCAAGATTCATTGAGGTACCAGCTAACATTTGAGTGTCTCTTGCTCTAGAGATATTAGTTGGTGGCACAACAGGATCATTGAAAGATTCTTTGATGTGGTTAGTAATGACCTCTACTACTCTTGCTACATCTTGATGCTCCATAATCACAATCATGGCACTTTCTCCAATTTCAAGCATAACTTGAAATTACGCAGCATTGCTTGAAATCTATTGTGCTCAGTCTTCCTTTCTTCCTATCTGTAGTGATACTTGCCCACTTGCAAGATTTGCAAAAAATATGGACATAATAGAGCTTTCTCTTACTTTGTAAAGATTGGAGCCCTCTCTTGTTTCCTAGATAATTGTATCTATAATTTGACATAGATGGCTCATTGATGGTGGATAGTCTTGTGATGGTGGTGGTGGTGGTGGTGAAGCTTGTTGTTGTTGCTCAGTAATTAGAAGGCTACTGGTAGGAGTTTAACTTATAGCTCCCTTAGTGCCTGCTAGGTTTTCCAGCTAATCTTTCTTGGGAGGCATTGGTTCTAGACATTTTTCCATAGGAAGCATTCTTGGTTTTCTAAGGATGTCATTGGTTTAGTCTAGAATTCTAGATTGCTTACAAAACTTTCTTATTATGCAAGAAAATTGTAGTGTTGGTTTCCTTGCCTTCTTTTTCTCAAACTGCCTTTTAATTTTCAAGAAGAGCACATGGATGATATTGGTGTTGAATTTCCCCATTATAATTACACTTCCACAAGTTGGATATGTTAAAATTTGATTAAGCCTCTTGGTTGGAAACAAGTGATATGTCCCAATCTTGAAATAGATCTTTTCTTCTATAGTTAGTTCACTGTAGTCTTTGTCTTCTTTGCCATAAGATCTTTGTAGCCAAAATTTCTTAACATCAATGTCTAACTTGGTGGAAATTTGTGCTACATTAGCCCCTTCATTTTGGGTTATTCAAGGCTTTGGCAATTGCCTCTACTAAATAAGATACTAGAAACCCTTCTATCTTTACTATAACATTAGCTTGTTTATTTTTCCAAAATTGATAAGTTTCTCCTAAGTACCATTTACCACTATTGGAAAATTTAGGTCATAAGGAAGATGCTTGAAGTTGCATCTTCACAACCTCTAGATAAGAATCCATGAACAGACCAAAGTTTAGTTCCATGATGACCATGGACATGATAGATATATCATGTATGGCCTAGAGGCATTCATTAGATAGCGTGAGGCACTATCCTTATTTAGGTATATGTGGTGCTTTTTGCCTATGCTTGTGAGGAATTTTTAGTAGTAGAAGTTTGTTTATGGATACTAAATGATTAAGCCTCTTACTCTATGTGTTTAGCATGCAAAGTTTGTTCTCCCGCTTGACGTCTTCCATGGCCTCTTGATCTCTTATTTCCTGGCTATGAAAGTCCTTATGCTCCTAGTCTCTTTTGGGCCATGCACAATCATGAAGAATTTAAGATTACTAAAGTGTTTAAATTGATTCATAATAGTTCATAATACTTATTGTACTTTTGGTTAGATTAAGCTCTTATTATTGTATATTAGTTATGTTCTTCATTATGATTGCAGAGTTAGAAAAATTTCAAAAAGAAACCCCTTAACTATTATATATTTAATTGTTATGGCCTTCCGTAGTTATCATTTCTTTGTTTCTTGTGCTTCTAATTAGTTAGTTTGGTTAGTTAAAAGAATTAGTTAAGTTCCTTGACTTGGATTTTTTAGTTAGCTTTGATGTTCTTATTGTTTTTGTATACTTATCCTTTATAATGTTTTCCAAGCATTAGAAAATTTTGGCTTAAATTTTTAGATGTGTGCTATAATAAGCCTTCCAAGACTAAGTTGAGTGCTCGAGGATCAACATGATTTAAGAATTATGGAAATTGAAGCTATGGTGAGGAAGTTATTGCTTTGGGAAGTTAGGTTGCTTGAGCCTAGAAAAATAACAAAAACTCCTCTTGTTGCAAAATGGCAAAAAGAAAAATTTTCTAATTCTTGGTGCATATATATACTATTTTTGTTGATGCAACATTATAGATGCAACATCATAGCTGTGACGTCATAGGACATACAACATTGTAACTACAATGTCATCGTCAAAATTTTTCAAATTTTTGGTGAATTTTTATGGAAAAAATGAGTCAGTTGGATGGTTTTGAAGACATATAGACTGTTTGAAGGATCATGGATCATAGATGATTCTTAAAATTCAAAAATTCGATATTCAGAAGTCCTAAGAAAGGAATTTCGGGTAATAACATTTTATTGAGTTTGTATGAGATGGATTGAAGGTTCTTAGTTAATGGATAGATTATAAGATGGTATGGGAAGTGTTGATTGATTCTTAATTATATTAGAAGGCACAAGATGATTTGACATTGTTGATCAAGTATGAGATATCTCAAGGAGTTGAATGTAAGACATACCTATCTAGCAAAACACACATGTTAGTATCGCTAGCTTAGGAAAATAACATTATATTATTCAAAATCATAAAGTTATGATTAAATATACAATGAGGTGAAATGGACTATAGAAGGGATTGTAGAAACTAGGATGTGAGGTGTCTTACCATAGGCATAATGAATTATTGTGTGTGGTATGTTGTTAAAGTAATCATTAACCTTTTTTTCCAAGATTAAAACCAAGGCTAAACCACTTTCTTGTAACATTGCATTATATCATCTCAAATACTAACAATAATAAGACTAGCATTGTTGTAAGGAGTAGTATCACTTGGAAATGCTATTCAAGAAAGGAGTTTATTAATAGCAAATTTTTGATTTTTTAGATTTCTAAGAAGTTGGCTACCTTTAGGCATGGATAACATGTCTTTCCTATGGGATCCCTAGAAACCTTATTTTGTGCTTTTATTTTATTTTTACTATGTCGACCTTACTAGAGGAGTACCTTTAGGCATGGATAACATGTCTTTCCAGTAACATGGTAAGGTAGCACTTATTATATTCTTACTTCCATTTTTCATTGAATCTCAGGAGAATAATACATCATTGACAACAGGATAGAACTCACAACAGTAATCCTAGAGAATCCACAAGTCCCCTTGATGTCACACCCTTGTCATTCCCACTTGGTTCTTCACTCTTCTATCCAGGAATAATGATCACAAGCTTATTCTTAGTTTTATTGTGACAAGAATATCATTATGGCCATGGTAAGAACTTCTTGTTATTGGAATGCATGGATGGACATCATGGTCTCATCATATAGCTAATTAGTCCTTTATGAATTGATAATGTAGGGAAATCTTCACCTTATTAGGACTACATCTTACTTTATTCTATGCACTTTATTAAAAATTAACAAGAATATGTACAAGTGAAATAATGGCAAAGTATATAAAAAACTTTAAAAGATATCTAAAATTGAAAAGATAATAAGAATGAAAAATTGACAAAGAATTGGAAAATGTTAAAGAATAGGGAATTATTAAGAAATTAGAACATATATAAGCATAGAAAAATATATCAAGAAAAATAGGAAAGAGTAATAAGAAAATGAAAAATTTAGTATGATTTCTACATATCATATGGAACACCCCTATGATTATGATCAAGATTAGTTATCTAGAAAATTTAACAAGAAGAGGACAAATTGATGGGTTGGGTAGAATCTTCAATAGAATTGGGATGTTCATAAAAAGGTTTAATTTATTGGATATTTACTAAGATGAGCTTTTGTGGGCTAGTTGGATGGTAAATATGCGTGATGCCAAATGGATAGGTTTCATTGATGATATATGGTCCTTTCCAAAGTGTTTGGAACTTAGTCTTTTGTTGTACATGGTTGGGATTATAGTATATGAACTTATCACTTGGTTGGATTGACACTTGACATATTCCTGCATCATGCCTATGCTTAGAGTACTTCTTGTCGATCTCATTACTCATGAGTGCTACTAGCCTATTTTCCTCTAATAGGTTAAGATTCATGAGTTGTTCTTTTTAGGCTAAGCTTAGGTCTAGGTCTAGTTTACTAGTAGGAGCTAGAGTTTGGATCTCTACCTAGATTGGAAGTGTCGGTAATTTACCATAAATTAATTCATAGGACAAGTATCCAATGATAGGTTTCCATGTAGTTTTGTAGGCTCATAGAACGTTATTTAACTTGGTGCTCTAATCCTTTCTAAATAGACTAATTGTCCTAGTTAATATCCTTGTAATTTCTTGGTTAGTTACTTTAGTCTGACCATTTTCTTGGGGATGATATGGTGTGGCCAATTTATGGTTCACCCTAAGCTATTGCATGAGCTTCTTAAATGTAGCACTAATAAAATGAGTTTCATTATCTAAGATAAGCATCATTAGTACTTCAAATCAATTTATCATATGTTCTTGAAAAAAATTGGTAGTTATTTTGGTTGTATAATGTTTAATTGTAACTACCATTGGCCACTTTGTATAATAATCAAAGATCACTATCATATAAGCTTTCTCATTCGACATTGACATGATGGGTACCATAAACTCAATTCTTCAAATATCAAATGATTCTAATAGATGGATCCATTGTTATGGCCTCTCATTTTTGGCCATTATTCCTTCATCTTGTTGATAGCTTTCACAAGATTGAGTGAAATTATGGGCATCCTAGAATATGGTAGGCTAGAAGTAGCTTTCCATCATCAGTTTAAGTGCTATCCTACTTCCAATGTAATGACCATTGCATGGTTGTTCGTGTGCATCTTGTAGAATCCTCTATTGATTACATTCCGGTACATACCATCATACTAATTTGTTAGAAAAAAATCTTGTAAAGATTCCCACTTATCTCCATATATATTTTTTCTTTGGGAAGAAATTTTTCTCTTTTTTCCTACTCCACTCAATAGGAATCTCTTGTGTGGTTAAGTAGGTTATGTAATAAGCAATCCATGGCTTTGCTATTAAGTCAACAACCATTATTGCCTTTGTGAATAGGTTTTCATTGGGAAATTGATTTGGAAATAGTTCTTCTTAGTCCTATAGTTCCCTTTCTAACCTCAATAAGTGATTTGCTATTGTGATTGAAAATCTCAATTGTTGGAAAAAACTATAGATCCTTGGTGTAGCAACTTCTCAACCTTCAATCCCTAGGGCCTTCACAAAGAAATGGGATTCGAGGCCCCTTAGCTAGTCTAGAAAATCAACCAAGGACTTATGAAATGCAAAATGTAGAAATAGAAATATATCTGAATAATGCACAGAAAATAAATTTATTTTAAACATAAAGCTTAAAACTTAAAAATTTATTGAGAAATAATAAAGAGTAAGTTAGAGAAATGTGTATAAATGGTACCTAGATGAGTAAAAAGGGGGTTCAATTATGTAGGAGTTCAAAGCCTATTGAAGCCAATATGACTTGCTCCATGATCTAGGTGCTAAGACACTCCTGATGCTAATAAACCTTCTTCTCCATTGCAACCTTAGTTCTACAAGTTGGATCACTACTGTGGGGGGTGAGGGGGAGGTGGGCAGTGGGGGCGGCAAGGAGGGGTGGATGAGAAAAGTGAAAAATTTGGATGCCAGATTGCTCCACATTGGGGTTTGCAAATCCCAAAAGTGCAGTGTTGACATAAAAATTCCACAAATCTCAAGGTGATTATGCTTCCACTATGGGGTTCAAGAGGATGCAAACATGGGAAATTACAAGAACCCTTGAGTGCTTGAAAATGTTCCAAGTGTGGAATTAGTGCTTGGAAAATTGCTTGTATGCTCAATGTATTCAACTGTCAAACAGTCCAACCATGAGAAAAAATTGTTGAACCTTGAAAAGTTTTTGAAACCTATAAATGGAGTTTGGGATTGGCTTTTATAGGTTCCTTGGGCCATGAATGGGGTTGGAAAATGGCTACAAATTGGTTGTAAAATGGTTGTAAATTGGCTATAAATTGACTATCAGATTTAGGTGAGATGGGTGCACAAATTTGGGGGGTTACTATACATAGTAAGTGCTTCCCCCATTACCATTCTGTTTACTATAAATAGTAACTAGGGTACACCTTCCACGCTGGAGATGAATCTTCCATGCTAAGCTCTTCACCATGCTTGTTGAAGTGGCTAGTCAATGTTGAAGTGCATGAAGTATTAAAACTTGGTTATTGTGGCTTCCATGCTAGGGGATGCAATTTTGCAATGATGGGTTGAAGACTCCACACTAGGGGGAAACTTCCACATTGAGGGGGGAAGGTTTCTAGGCTATGCATGTGGTCTCCATGTTGAAGGGGAAAATTTTTCAAAACCCCCACCCTTCCACACTAAGGGTAGATGAGATTTACCCACCTTGCATGTGTTTCTAGTGTAGAAAAGTATATACACCCATCCACACCCACCCACCCCCCCATAAAACCCATCAAATTTCCTTTTTCAACATNTTCAGCATTCCCCAAGCCCAAATGTAGACACTAGGTGACTTTTTTCACTTTAGGAATAAGGCTTGGACCACTTATGAGGTATTTTAAGCCCCAAAAGCATAAAGTATGTGAAATTGCCCACTGTGGGTTACAATCTTCACATTTACAATGAAGTTTTGCCTTGGGTTTCATGAGGTGAAAGCTACATGATGAAGATTGGCTATAACATACAAATTTTTATGGTGTTTCAATGGCCCCTCTTTGTTGATGCCAAGAGGATTAACCTAAGGGGCACCAACAAACAATACAAAGCATCACTGCATATATAATCCTACAATGCATACATGCCACATGAGAATCAGGCTACCCAAGTCACCAAAGTTACTAGTCTAAGGCCATGGTGGACCATAGTACTAGTTTAAGACCCTGGCAAGTTGTGTTGCCAATTTAAGATAATAGCAGACCATTGAAAGTAGGCTCACTTGTTGATGATCATTGGCTACATGTAGTATGAATTTAGATAGGAATGATTGATTGAATTGATCAGCTTATTCACATTTATGTTGGCTATTCTAAATGCACCATTCCAGTAGGCTCTAGTAACAAGGAAGGAAAATTCCCAATTACCTGAGAATTTTTCTGCATGCTCATGGATGGCCTTGAGGACTAGCTCCCCCTCCTTGATCTTGCACATGGTCAAGTCATGGTGATGCTATCACTTCTATCTCTCTTGATAGTGCTCGATGTGAGCAAGCATTTGCATACATTAGTCCTTCATCAAATCTAGGGCTATCATTTACAATTCCTTATTCTACTAATCATTGATAAAGTTGATCAAGGCTACTTGAAGTGATGGCACCTATAATTCAAGAGGTAAAATAGCTTTAGAACCATAAATAAGGCTATAAGGGGTTATGTCAGTTTTCATGTGATAGGTTGTTCTATATGCCCATAGCACATAGACAAGTTGCTCATGCTACTTGCACTTACTATTGTTGAGCATCTTCTTGAGCAAGTTGATGATGGCCTTGTTGCTTACTTCTACTTAACCATTAGCTTGAGGGTAGTAAAGCGAGGACAAAGAATGTTTAATGCCTAGGTTGTGATAGAAATTCTTGGTTTTTTGGCTACTAAATTAGGGTCCATTATTCATAACTATGGTCATGGGTATGCCAAAATGGGCTACAATGTTATCTAGGATGAATTTGTAGACTTGCTCATATGTAGTCTTCCTTAGGAGAATAGCTTCTACCCACTTGGTAAAGTATTCAATTGCAGAGATGATGAAGCTATGCCCTATGAAAGACTTAGGTGTTATGGGTCTAATGATATCCAACCCTCATCATTGAAATGACCATGTTATTTGGGTTGTATGCAACTTATTTGGTGATACATGTATCAGGTTGCTATATTGTTGGCATGTGTCAAACCACTTAACCTTTTGCAGGCAGTCATTTTCCATATGAGGCTAGTAGTAGCCTCTTGTCTAATCTTAGTGTCCATGGTTCTTTGTCCTATATGTCCTCCACAAACACCCTTGTAAACCTCCTCTAGGACTATTTTGGCTTTAGTTTTACCTAAGAACTTTAGGATTATGCCATCATAGGATTGTTGACATAATGCGTTATCACCTACGATGATATACTGCTTTGATTTCTTACGTATGACATCCTTTTGAGCAATAGTTAGGCCTTGTGATGATTCACCATGCAGTATCCTTAGTGTTCTATGTGATGGGAGTAGCATAGTCCACGGTTAAGATGGGAAACTTACTAAACAAATCTGGCATCACACTAAGGGCTAATGTTACAATTGCATCAACTATGGCATTTTTGTTTTGAGTTATGTGTTAGATATCAATGTCTATGAATTATTATAAAAATTGCTTCCCTAGGTCACAGTAAGGTTGTAAGTGCTTAGCTTTGCATGCATAAACATTGGTTACTTGGTTAACCATAAGTTGTAAATCACCTTTGATGGCTAGGCGTCTTATTCCTAGGTCACAAGCTAGCATCATCCCTCTAATCAAACCCTCATACTTTGCTATGTTGTTGGTACATGGCAACCCAAAATGATAGGTAAAGGATTGGATCTCATCATATGGAAATGTTAAGATGGCAATGACATTGGTCGCATGGATAGTTGAAGCTTTGTCAAAGTTCATGACTACATCATAACCCTCAGGCATTTGGCTAACTATGTTAATGTGTTCATTAGGGAACTTAGGATCTATGGCTACTTGGTATTCAATAGGTGAAACCATGAGTTTTATGACTCTAGCTTGACCTTTCATTGAGGATTGAGAGACATAATGGAGGTCAAACTCCATGGTTATGACTTTTCATCAAGCTATATGACTAATTTTGTAGATGTTGATCATTATGGCTCTAAGTATGTTATCTTTGCAAATTACATTGACTTGGCTTATAAAGAGGTAGTGTCTCCATTTCTTCAAAGAGAAGACTTGTACTAGACAATACTTCTTCACTTCAGTGTATTAGGTCTCATGGGCAACTAACGAATGATTAAGGTACTATACATGCATTTTTGCTTTGTCATCACATTTTTGACAGAGTAGAGGCAATGGATGTATCAGAGATGGTAATATAAATGTAAAATGATTTACCCTCTTGTAGAGAATAGAATATTGGTAGTTGTGTCAACTCTTGCTTAAGGTTTTCAAAGGCCTCTTGGAATTGAGCCATCCACTCATAGTGAACTCCTTTCTTAAGAAAGTGTTGCATGGGTTGTAACTTATCTATAAGGCTAGTGAAAAACCTACAAAGAAACTATAATCTACCTTGTAACCATTGAAGCTCCTTAAGGTTGGTAGATGCTACTAATTTGGATATGGCCTTAACCTTATCAAGATCAATGTGTATCTCTACTTCTTAGACTACAAAGCCAAGCATCTTATTGATCTTGACACCAAAGATGCACTTGTTAGGATTGAGCCTAAGCTTATATTTGAGGCATCATTTAAGCACAAGATATAGGTCATTAGCATGGTCATGGGGCATCTTGGACTTAATGACTATTTCATCTACATAATCATTAAGCAAACCTAGCATGTAATTTTTGAATCTATAGGTCATAGCTCTCTAGTTTGTTGCTCTATTGTTCTTAAGGTCAAAGGGCATCATGGTATAATAAAACGTACCCCATGGGATCAAAAAGGTTATGCTAAGTTGGTTCTTTGGGTTGATCCTAATTTGGTTATATCCTAAGAATCCATCCATAAAGGAAAATAAGGCATCTTTGGCTATAGTATCAATAAGTTAATCAATACTAGGCAAAGGGAAGTCATCCTTGATAGTTTCTTTATTTAGATCTTGAAAATTAATGCAAATACATATACTCCCATTTTTCTTAGGGACTACCACTATGTTGGATACCCCTTCTACATAGTCGATATCCCTAATAAAATCAACTTGGTAGAGCTTTGATATTTCATCATGAATTGCTAATGCCAAATTAGGTCTAATTTTGTGCACTTTTTATTTAACTAGTCAAATGCTAGGATCCAATATGATGTTGTGCTCGACTAGACATGGGTCTAGCCTGGCATGTCTTCATATGTCTAGGTAAAGGATTTAATGTTACTTTGTAAGATCTTGGTAATGTCTTGAGTATATCAAGGCTCTAGTGAGGAACTTAGTTTAAGGGTTTTCTCCTCAGCACTATGTGTTATGATAGGAACCTCAACTAGAGAGTCTTCAGTTATGCATCCTACTTCTAAGTCAAGGGTTTTGACTAGGTTTTTAGGATATTCTAGAGGTTTCTCTATTGAGGCTATGTGATCTACAAGACTCTTAGGCTTAATATCTATGCAATCAAGGTCGATACACCATTCAACATCACTATGATGTTCATGTAGATACAAAGGTGAATTGATTTGCTCCCAGGTACTCATACATTGATCTTGCATGTTAAACAAAAGCATATTAAGTGGCACCTAGGTGAAAGTGAATAAATAATTCTAAAATTCTATAAAATTATGTAAACACATGCAAATCTAATGCAATCAAGACCATCCAAGGTTATCAATGAGGTAAGGACAATTTTGACAAAGTGCAATAAAGGCTAACAAAGGTGACGTAAAGGTCAAACTAGGGGAAACATTAGAAATAAGACTACCAATGGTCAAAAAAGGTCATAATTTTGCCAATTTTAGGACTTAGTGGGCCATGATGCTGGTTTAGAGTCTTAGTGGACTACAATGCCAATTTAAGGCCTTAGCAGGCCATGGTCATATGGTGTCAAATGGTGGTTAGAGAAGGTCAAACCCCACTATTTAATACCATTTAGAGGAAAAAAAAAAGGCAAATAAAGAACACATAATTTTGTATAAAGGCCATAGAAGGTCAACAAGGTCAACAAGGCAACTTAAGTCCAAAAACAAGCCAAAACATTATGTAATAAGGCAAAAATTAAGCAAAATAGGATATATATGGTAAATTTTGGCTAATATAGGTCAAACATGATTAGGGATTGCAAATTTTAAGCCTTAGAAGGCCATGTTTAAGGCTACCAAGCTATTAGATGAGTTTGGATGTCAATTTAGGTTGTTTCTTGGCTATTTGGGCTAAAAAAATCAAGTGTTTTGAAGCTTCCATGCTAGGCTTACCATGGAAATAGAGACCCTTGGTATAGAAACCAAGGAAAATAGGTTTTGGAATGTTTAGAGGTCCAAAATTGAGGTTTTGGGACCTTCCCAATGTAGCATAGGGTTATATCCATCAAAATTGGGCACTTCGAAGATCTGTAAAGGTCAAAAAACAGGTCTTGAAGCCATCCCCCTTATTTCCACATTGGCTAGCATTGAAGAAAGAGGGTTTAGCATGGAAAACCAAGATTCAAGCAAAAATGGAATCAAACATGGTCAAATAGGCACCTGGGACCCAAATTTGGAGGTTGTGCATATTTTAGCTTCATTTTGAGGTAGTTTGAGATAATTGTGGGTGTTAAAACATGTCAAAATGGCTTCCTCCCTCTTTCCATGATAATCATAGTATCCTCAATGTGGAAAACAAGGGGAAACTTGTTTTATGAATTTAGAGTGATTTAGGAGCACTTTGACTAGGTTTCTAGGCCCGTAGCGATGTAGACTTTGATTCTGTAAGTTTCTAGCTAATTTTGAGCATGTTTGAGGTTGTTTAAGGCCTTCCCCACTTGTTTCCACATTGGGGGAGTTACTCCAATAGGGAGGAATGGGAGGAATAGGTTTTGGAGATTGAAATGAGGGTAGTCAAGCAAGATCTTGAGGCTATGAGGTCCTATGCTTCTCTGGCATAGATCTTTAGCTTCCAGGAGTGTCATCTTATCACCAGAAGTGGAAAAGTAGATTACCCCCTTGTTTCCATGTTGGGAAAGTTACTATAGCATGTAAGAAGTAAGAATCCTAGATCTAGGCCAATTCAGGTCACAATTGACCATTCATCTTGCCTTTCAAAGTTGCCACCTACCATTATAGATATTGTTGTCTGTTGATGCTATCGGTTGCCTACTACTGACTACTGTGCACTGCTTGCCATCACAAATACTGCTGCTTGTTGACGTCACTGGTTGCCAGCTACTGATCACTAGCTATTGATCACCAGCTATTGATCACCGACTACTACAGTAACGTGCTTCTTCCACAAGAAAATAAAAGTAGAAGAAAAGAACCTCACGTTGCTATCGACACATGGCTATTGCAGTTTGCCACCGTGCAAGGTCACAGTTGGAATAAGGGAAGGCTAAGAGATCCAATCTCCTGCAACTGCTGACATGGTCACATCCATTACCTACAGAGAGAGAGGAGGCTACTGAATCCTCCTGTCACCTACCACGCGGGCATTGTCAAAGTCTTCTACCATCCATCCGTAGCCACACCTACCACATGCTTGCAAGAGGAGTCAATAGAGGCTGAAAGATAGGAAAGTGGTTGCTTGTTGTTGCGGTCACGTGTCTACCAAGAGAGGGGAGGCTCTCGTTGATCTTGGTAGTTGCTTGCTACTTGGGGAAGAAAAGGCTTGGCCATTTTTTTCATTTTTGACTACCACCTTTTATAGGCAATCCTGTGCTAATGCCATTGAATGATCACATCCACCATCATGTCCCAGTTGCGCACATCTCCCATGTCTTCGCTAGCCACTATTTCCCATAACCTTCATCACGATTGCCACCACCAATGTAACCATCCATTATTTCCATCACGTTAGTTATGTTTGTCATAACCTCTACATCCACATCTCCTCCCATAAGCAAAGGTATTTCTGGTAATGGGAAATGAGGCTCTGGATGAACTTTGAAGGCATGGTGGATTTTTGGTCGACTTTTTATTTGTCAGCTAGGACAGCGACGAAGGCAATACTACTAGGACGGGGGGTGTTCAAGCTATTTTTTGAGATTATGTGTGGAAGGGAATGTGGGACCAATGATAATCGGTTGATGATGGTGGAGTGGTATTTGGTGTTTGTAGCACTGTGTATAGTACCATCGCAATTGCCAAATTTGAATTCCATAGTAGGTTTATCGCTTATTAGGGCTATTACTGCAATCATTTATTGCATAATGGCATGGGGCATTTAAGTGGGCAAGCCTCGACCTCCCCTCATTTCTTACCACATCCTGCCTACCAACACCTTCGCTCTCCTCAATGCCATCTGCATAATTGCTTTCGTCTTTTATGGCCATAATCTAGTCCTTTAAATCTAGGTAAATAATTTTGCATTGCTATTATGAAAGAAACAAGAAAATGATAATAATCATAACAACTTTGCACATCATGAACACCTAATATTTAATACAACCAAAATGGATATTCAATCATCATGTGATTGGAAATGCAAGGAATTCATAAACCAAGGATCTTCGCTAACAAAATCAAAGAAAAAAAGGAAACACTAAAAATGAAATCCCTACATAGGTCATCAATAAAAGAAACTGATGTTTCTACTCATTCTTGAAATGGTGGTTTTTCACCTATGTTTGAATGAATTCAAATATAGTTTAGAGATAAAAAAATTTATTCTAGTTGTGTGTATCATATACGTAACATTAATATTGTAAAGTAACTAGTACTACAATTTTACGAATTTCCATTTATGATTGTATTATTCGTGAAGGTTCTAGAGTCTTATTATCATTTATTAGTAGAATGTATCTAAAAGTTTGTATGATGGAAATTTCTTTTCCTTTGAAGTTCCAAGGTTCTTCCAAAATGAAGAGTTTGTTGGGTAAGTTAAGTTTGACACCATTGAAATTGTGGATCACTTTAGTGTTTTTTGTACAGTGACAAAGAAATGTGTTCATGTTTCAGACATCATAACTTCAATTGTGCATGTGACTGATATCATAATTATTATATGCAATTGCAAGCGACCATGTCATCAAGTTTAAAGCATCCTACCCACATTCCCATGTGGAGGGGTGTAAAAGTTTCTTACATACTTATTGCCATGTGTCTCTTCCCTATTGCAATCGATGGTTATTGGTCCTATGAAGACCTAATATGTATATTTCACCACTGTGTATCCTACAATATATGATAATTGCGTACTCCAAATCACTATTCTAAGTTCTTTTACCTGACATCCATCATCAAACCTCTCTTCAAAAATTGTATCTACTGCTTGTTGATCATGGCCCCATGTGATAGCATGGGAGATGTTGTTATCAACACTTAGTCCCCAAACTAGAAAGTCCAATAAACAACAAAGTCACAAAAATTTTAAAAGGATACGCAAAAGATAGAGAATCAAAAAGATCACAAAATAGACAAATTGAAATTTAGAAGTAAACTATATTGATCTAAACTTGATTAAAAATAACCATACAATTAAGAGAGAACTAAAAGTGGGCCACCCTTACCACACCATCTTATTAACCTCAAAACATAAACTATTTATAAATCATAACTTTAACTAGATATATATATATATATATATATAATTTAAAGTATATAATTAATATCTCATTTCCAATCTTCTCACAAGGTAAAAGTCAAAAGTATGTGGACTATTTTGAGCATGAGACTTGTGCCAAACTTAATGAGGAGGACAAGCTTATCTTAGATCATAGCTAGCCATAACTTTTAGATTTTTCCTTGGGACTCTCTCTCTCTCTCTCTCTCTCTCTTTTGGAGATTAAGGAGGGGAATGAATAAAAGGGATTATTTGCTTTTGTCTTCTTGAATTTTGGGAAAATAAGTTCAAAAGGGGAAATGGAGGTTAGGATGACGATTGTTGTCGAACCCTATCACACTCAAGAACTTATTACACTTCCAATAAACATGGTCCTCATTTTATTTTGTCTTTTTGAGGAAACTTTGCTCATGATGTACTTCATTCTTAAGGTAGAAATTCCAACACAAGTTTGGCTGATTAGCTACACTGCCAAAGAATACTATCCTTTCAAAACTTTTCCCATGGTGTAGTTCAACCCTCGTGTATGTGCCTTTAATTACAATCCAATGACATGATAGTAGGTCTCTTGGGTGGCTAAAGGTTCTGAAGTGAAGATGAGCACATTTCACCTCATTGTTCACAGAATAGCCATGGATCATCACACTTGAGGGCTAGGGCTTAGGAGAGGAAAGATGGAATTTTTCAAGGTTACCTAATGATTGTGGCTAACCATTCTCCAACTTCACATATCCTACACTTACATGATCATGATGATTACGTGATAAGTTAGCATACATCTTGTCCTCCATAATCCAACATAACTAATAAAACTAAAATCTTGAAAAAGGCTAGGAAGAATCATAGCATTATTGAAATAATAAATATAAAGGAGATTTTATGTAATAGTAATAGGATATATAAAGCATTATACTTGCATTATTTTCTAATGGCGTTTTGATGACCCAACGCTTGGTAACTTAAACAATCATAATGATTACTAAAATCATATGAAAAGCACAAATCAAACCAATATGTTAAGAAATAGATGACGGAAATGCAAAGAAAATATGCAAATAAATCTATATATAAATAAAAGGCATGGAGAAGAGGAAGAAAACATCCAACTAAGGATCTACCAAGTGTCCACGTGGGGCACCTGAGTAGAAATGCTTCAGATGAAATGCATTAAAGTTCCTATGTAACTTATGTCCTTGCAAATCAGCAATTTGGTACACATTAAGGCCGATGACACCTATAACTTGGAATGGACCTGACTACATAGGAGAAAACTAAATTTGAAGACTTATTTGACCAAATGCTCTACCTCTTTTTAGGACTTGATCTTCTATTTTAAAGAATTTACCTACATATTTCTTGTCAAACCATCTTTTAACAATTTGTTGATGATTAAGATTATGAAAATCAAGATGTAATTGTACTTTGCTTGTTCATTTTCTATTAGGCACTAAATTTGAATGTTTTATAAGATGAATAATTTTAGATCCTAGAAGCTCATCAAGTGCACTTTCATATAAGTTTCAATCTTAGGTGTAATAGGTCTAGGTCTTTGTAAGTCATCGAATATAGCTTCCCTAAGAACATGTTCAATGCATATGTCATCAAAATTTAGCACACCTTCTAATGTTTTAATGATTAGGATCTCATATACATCTTTATCCTTCCCTAGAAGAAATCCCTTTCCATCATGTTGATGAGAAGGCAAGGTATTTTCATAGATTTCCTCACCTCCTCTAGAAGATTGATAGGGTTGGATGGAATGTGTATGAGAAAAAGGATTTATTTTTGTAATTTCATTCACATGGTCATTTATAACATGTTCATCATGTTCAACCTCAATAACATCAATGTAAAGATTAGTGTTTTGATTTTCCAAAGATTGATTTTGTTGATCAAAGGTTGTAACTACTTGTTTATAGAAAGGCTCTCTTGGTATGATTATATATTTAGATTTTCCTTTGATAGCAATTAATAGTTCTGAGAAATCTGACCTAAAGAAGCCCCCAAACTTGGCTCCAAAAGTCCTAGATAAGAGCACATCATAAGTTGATGACATGTCGACTACTAAGATATTCATATAACATGTAAACGTAGGGTATTTTTTAAGTTGCACCTTCACTCCTTTTAATGATCCTACTGTAGGTATGTTCGATCCATCGAGTTGAATCATGCTTTTCATGTGTGGTATTATTTGTGATCCTACAATCTTACATCCCTTAGGTTGTATGACACTAATAGTTGTGTTAGAATCCATCAAATAATTATGGACATTCTTTCCTAAAATAATCAAAGTTGTCAAGAAAGAAGGTTGATCTTTCTTACTTAACATGGAATTATTTACATTCTATATTGATAATGTGTTAGGACTTTCTACAAAGTGAACTTGCCTTTTGGGGGTTGGGGATTTTTCTTTATCATTTTCAAGTGATTGAACTATCTTTTGAATCACCTCTTTTATTTCATTAAAGTGTAGGAGATCATACATCGAAATGTTGGCTTTAATTCTTTTCAAATGCTCAACTATATCATAAGTATTATGTATGTCTTTGGTTCTTGTTGAGGTGGGGCTCTTCTTGGTATACAATAGGAGTTTGGTCATTATGGCACATTTACTTGGCATGGCTTAGTTTGGTTTTTTGTGTTGTTTTGATTAGCAACTCTGATGATAGCAGTTACTCTAGCAGTTATTCTAATTATTAGAGCAGTTACTCTAGCGATTACTCTAGCAATTACTCTAATTACTTGTGTGGTTACTCTAGTAGTTATTCTAATTATTAGAGTGGTTTCTCTAGCGGTTACTTTAGTAGTTATTCTAATTATTAGATTGGTTGCTCTAGCAGTTACTCTAGCAGTTATTCTAATTATTAAAGTGATTACTCTAGCAGTTACTTTAGCAGTTATTCTAATTATTAGAGTGGTTACTCTAATTATTAGGGTAGTTGCTCCTAAGTCTATAAATACAGTGCCCAGGCACACAATTGAAAGAAATCTTTTAGTAGTCAAGTAGCAAAACTCTTGTAGTCTGTTTGAAAGTTAGAGTATTTTCCAAGTGCCCATAATAGGAGGTCTAAGTGTGGATGGATCTTTATTCGAGCATTGTGTACTTGAGCACACCTTGTGTACGGTAATAAAGACAAGCTCTTTGATTCATCCTTATAGCACTTGAGATTTGTTTTCTTATGCATTTATTTTATTTTATTTTCTTATGCTTTTATTTTATTTTATGCACTTTACATTTTTGTTATTAGGACAGCAATTCATTTTGATCAATTAAGCAAATCGTTAAATTACACAAGCACAACCATGTTGAGCATGCATGTAACGCTTGGTAACCCAGTAACGATTAGCGTTTGATAATCCCAACAGTGATGCACTAGTTCAGGATGTGTACGACAAGTGGGAACGGATGCTGTTGTTAGGATTAGTTAGAACTTAGTTAATGAGTAGTTAAGTTAAATTAGTCACTTAGTTACCTCTCTCCTTCCCTACTAGCACAAGACATAAAAACATAAAAGTTATAAAAATCATATGCCTCAAGCTTACTTAACCATACAGTCATGACATACAGGTAAGCTTGGGAAGACAACAATCAACCAACCCATCCTTGTTCCATAAGGGTGCATAAGCACTTAGTCCTTGGAATTCAACTGGATCATGCATGAAATGCTCATATTCGTATGGTTGAGCATAGGGGTACCTCACCGCTCATCATTGGCACTGTTGTTGAGGACTTAGTTGTTTGTGCGCTAACTAGAACATAGAAAATCATTCACATCATTGTAACAAACCCTTAAGGTTCATTGAGAAAATAATAAACAAGAATACATTGCACACTGAACAAACAAGTATGTATCCTTCTTCGTACGGAAGCACCTCACCACCTAGGTCTAAAACAGGAAATAGTCGGCGACATAATATACATGATGTTGATCCGCCAGTTCCTCAACAAGTTCGAGTGGTATATATTCATCCCAATGAGTATATACTAGAATTCACCTTTATCCTCCATCAAGACGAACAACTATGCTGGTGAGAATTAGAAGGTAACATAGTGTTACCTCCTGATCATTCAGTCCTCAGCATGCTTCTTCGTGCTCTCACATGAATTGCCATGCTGCACTTACATGCAAAATACATTAAGCAAGACCATGAGTTAAGAGAATACCATCTCATAGAGGCACAACATCAAAGGGACTTGCAACAAGAGAGACATCATAAGTCTTTGAAGGATAAGTGGTCACAGGATGCCCCACATGTCTTAAGCGAAAATGAGGATGGTGAACCTACCTCAGGTAGTCAACCACACAACGATGTTCCTCCCCTTAACTTTGGCCAAGGGGTTGTGTATTAGAACCTTCATTCCACTCTTCATAACCTAGGTTCTAATACCCATGGGCATAAAGGACCCGAAAAAGGGACACAAACTCATGATAAAGGTGGACATTCTGATCACAATTGCAATCAGGGTCAAGACCATAGAAGAGAAGGTAGTAGATATCATTATGGTGATGGTTCTCCTTCTTCTTTACCTTCATCATCTCTTTCATCCTTTCCTTCAATATCCAGATGTAGTCATAAAGAAAAAGACCATGGGGATAAAGGTAGGCAAAGTGGAAGTCTAGAAAAAATAGCTAAGAAAGGGAACGAGGGCACTCTAGAGAGTCACGACATAGAAGAAGGGAGAGTACGGAACAACGTAGGCATCATAGATGCCATAGATTAGACGATCACAATTTACCCGTTCTCGCTACTTGAAGTATGTTGGACATAACTGAGGCTGTTAGAATTCCAACAAGGCATCAAAAAGATAGTAGGATCAAGAGACTAGATATGAACAACATCCCATGATTTGAAGGGGGATATAACGTTGATCCTTAGAATCATTTACAAGCATTCCATGATGCATGTGCCTAAAAAAACATAGAGAATGAATGGAAAAAACTTAAGTTGTTCCTACAAACATTAGTTAAATAAGTAGAAAGCTGGTATCGGTCTTTAGAACTGGAATCCATTCGTAGGTGGAGTACTATGTTAGAACTATTTAATGACAAATATCAAATGTACTCTCGAGTGTCTAACTGGTGAAAAAAAATCCAAGGCTGAAAACAAGGAGAACATGAACCCTTGGATGCTGGCATGGGTTGATACTATGCACTGTTACATCATTGTCTTGGCCATGGTTATGCGCAAAGGGATCAACTATGCCATCTCGTGGAGGGGCTTAGGCATGAAATGAGAAGAACCCTTGGGACTTATGCCCATGGAAGACTATTTGAGCTTAGGTTCCTTCAAATTTAAAGACTATTGCAGCAACTTGCTAAGGAAGAAGGTGAGCTACGAAAGAGAGAAAGTGTAGATGAGTATAACTAAGATCCTTCTCTTCAGAAGAGAGGAGTAAGATTTTGTGAGGATGAAGAAGAGTCACCACTCAAAGAGATGGTGAATAGGAAAACTTTGCCTATCTAAAAGATGACATTAGAAGTTTTGGCAAAAGTAGACCAAGTTTGGGATTTCCTAGAAAATAGATTTCAAACTATTTTTAAAATAGTAGAGAAGTCTAGAGAGCAAGGTAGTGAGAAAAGGAAAAAGAAAGAGGTTGAACATTCACGTAGCAAGGGTAAGGGAAAAGTTGCCATCATTGAAGAGGTTTTGGATTCAGAAACAAACAATGATAGTGGATGTGAGATATGTCAATATGATCATCCTAAGGGATGTTACCCTATAATCTCACATCTACAGGAGTCTGGGGTGTATGCACTCAACCCATGATTAAACAAAAGGTAAACACCCCGAAGGTTACCTTATCCTCAAGGTAACCCAAGGCCATTTCACCAACCCTTAACATATTATCCTAGTGGAACTCCACTACAACTGATTGAGCAATATCAATAGTGGTAGCACCCACAATCATGGGGAATTCCACCACCAAGGCAACAGTATCCTTACCAGCAACCTAACTCGTATGGATATTACGTGCAACAACCAATCTCCCCATGTGACTCTATTGGTCACGTCACTCCTCAACCTCACTACCAAGCCCACAAGTATTATGGGACACCCTCTTCTAGAGGTGATATTTCGCAAGAATATCATCCTTCTCATCTGACCGCATCTCTTCCACCAATAGCTCCAATACCACTTGCTCCCACGATGCAAGGTGAAATCCCTACCAAGCCACAACAATGTAATGCCATGAGGGCTGTTAACTCTTAACCTACTATTGGTTCCAACAACCACATGAAGAAAAGACCTTTCTTTAGAACTAACGGTTCAACCAAGCCCTTGTAATCACAAGTAGCTGATTCCTTAGATGCCTTAGTATCAATCAAAAATTTAGAGCCCCCTTCAACCCAATCATTGCACTCAACGCATACGATCATGCTAACACTTGCCATCACCAATTGGATCAAAGCTAACCACCTTCCCAAGAAATTCTCTAATCCTAGAAGTCCTATGATATACTTACAAATCACTAGAAATGTGTCGTGCAAGGCTCTTTTGGATTCAGGTTCAAGTGTCAACTTGATTTCTCAAGAAATGTACAAGGCCTAGAACCTTCCTCCATTCAAAAAGAGCAACATCCCTCTAGATTTGGCCGACCAGTCCATCATTGTCCCATTGGGACTAGTGGAAGACATTATTACCATTGTTTGTGGGTGGTTGTACCCAGCTGACTTCCTAGTAATTCAGGTAAACAGCAGTAAGTGGGACTTCCCAATTATAATGGGAAGAGCATGGCTAAGCACCATTGATGCACGCCGAGGAATTCGCAATCTTTCCCTAAAAATATTAAAGGAAAATAAATTTGGAAAGATTGAGAAGAAGAAAATTCCATGCCTCACATATAGTGACACAGGGTGTAATTGCATGTAGAGGTCATGGTTTGTGCAAAGTTTAGCATTGTCTGCATGCAATCAGTGTGCACAAGTGAGTAACATACAAAGATGCTTGTATGTAGCAACCACACGATAGGAAGACACCCAATGGCTGACAGCTAATGAATAAAGAAATTCACTCATATGCATGGAACCAAATGAGAATTTGACTTGTGCTTACATCGATAGCATAGATGCATTAGAGCAAGTCCACTACCAACTTCGAAGTCTTAACCTTAAAAATATCAACTAGGGGAAGTTGGAAATCCCTGAGAAATTTCAGCAGGAGCCCCTTAATCTGAAACCATTACCCACTGGTATGAAATACATGTTCCTTAAAAATGAAAAATCGGTAATTATCAATGCTAAGCTTGCTCCTCAACAAAAAGAAGAACTACTAAATGTAATAAATAAATGGTCAGAAGCCTTCGCTTGGTCATATGTTGAATTAACTGGAATACATCCTAGGATATGCCAACATAGAATTTACATTTACCCCTCCATGAAGCCTCGAAGACAACTGCAGAGGCAATTGAACCCTAAGCTGAAGCAAGTAGTTAAGGAAGAAATTGAATAGCTTCTCAAGGCTGGGTTCATCTACCCCATTGTTGATAGCGAATGGGTTAGCCCCTTAGTTATTGTGCCTAAAAAGGGAGGCAAATGGAGGGTTTGCATAGATTTCAAACTACTAAATATGGCAATATTCAAAGATCACTTTCCATTTCCATTTGTTGACCAAGTCTTAGACACCATCGCAGGGCATCGCTATTACAGTTTTCTAGATGGATATAGCAGATATAACCAAATACAAATAGCCCTAGAAGACCAAGCCAAGACTACATTCACCAGTACTTGGGGAATGTTTGCATACAAATAGATGTCATTTGGCTTGTGCAATGCCATTGTAACATTTCAACGACTAGTTCTAAGCATATTCCAATAGCAAATAGGGAATGGCATGGAGGTCTTTATGGATGACTTCTTCATTTATGGAGCAAACTTTGATCAAGGCTTGGACCGATTGGAACAAGTGTTAAAAAGATGTGTACAAACCAATTTGAGGCTCAAATGGCAGAAAGTCCATTTGATGGTCCAAGAAGGAGTAGTACTAGGGAAAAAAATCTCACACATAGGGATAGAGGTATACCTTGAGAAAATCAAAATTATCCAAGGAATTACCCATCAACCGAAAATTGTCAAAGATATTCGGTCCATCCTTGGACATACTAGCTACTATAGGAGATTTATTGAGAACTTTTCAAAGGTTGCCAAACCATTGGTGGAATTAAAAAAAAAGGACGTATCTTTTCAGTGGACCAGGGAATGCAAATTAGCTTTCCAAACTTTGAAACAGAAGCTAGTAGAAACACCCATTCTACAAGCTCTTGACTGGTCCAAACCATTCCATATTATGACTGACGCATCCAACTATGCTTTAGGAGCTGTACTTACGTAGTTAGATGACCAAAAGCATCCTTATTACATCCACTATGCAAGTAGAAGTATCGCTAGTGCACAACTTAACTACACTACCACAAAGAAAGAATTAATTGATGTAGTGTTTGCACTAAAAAAGTTTAGACACTATGTATTGGGATATAAAGTATATAAACATACAGATCATAGTGCAATTCGGTTCGTCATGAATAAGCCAATGGTAAGCCCTCATATCATATGATGGCTTGTAATCTTAAAAGAGTTCGATTTAATGATGATTGATCACAAGGGCACTGAGAATGTAGTTGTTGATCATTTATCTTGGTTTTGATGGGACAACAAAGAGGATGAGTATCCAATTTCTAATCATTTCCCTGATGAATTTTTGTTTACTAGTGTGGTGAATAATCAATCACCCATGAAGATAAACTAGTATAGTAGCATTCTTACCTATCTTCTCATCCAACAAACACCACAAGATTTAAACCTTAAGAAGAAACAATAGTTTTTCATCGAGCTAAGTACTTTATGGAGATCAATGGGAAACTTTACAAAGTGTATCCTGATGGCTTGGTTCGATGGTGTGTTCCCGATATAGATCAACTGTGAGTTCTCCAAGACACTCATGAGGGTCCATGTGGGGGTCATTACACTGGGAGATGAACAGCCATCAAGATCCTGCTTGCATGATATTATTGGCCTACATTATTTTAGGACATCCATCATTTTGTCCAATCTTGTGAGCACTGTCAACATGATGGGGGAATGATTACTAGAATGGAGGGTCTGCAACAATGGATTCAACCATTAGAACCCTTCGACATTTGGGGAATTGATTTTATGGGGCCAATTACACCAATGTCCAATGGAAAAGCTTATATTATTGTTACCATTGATTACCTAACAAAATGAGCTAAAGCAACTGCTATTAAAGATTGTACATCATCTACAACTACATGATTTGTTCAACAACAAATCATAAACAGGTTTGATGTGTCGTGTGCACTTATTTCAGACAATGATACACACTTCACAAGTGTAACTTTTTAGAAATTAATGCAATGCTTAGGGGTTGAGCATAAATTAACTACACCATACCACCCCCAAACGAATGGTTAAGTAGACATCATCAACAGAGAGATTACAAAGATATTGACAAGAACCATTAGCAAGTTTAGGCGAGATTGGAGCACTAAACTAAACAATGCTCTTTGGGCATACTACTCCACATGGAAACTCCCTATAGGCTACTCTCCCTATGAGTTAGTGTACGGTAAATTACCAACGCTTCCTATTCAAACTAAGCTCCATACACTATCCATGGCATGTGACCTCAACCTTGACCTTGATCTAGCACAGAAACAACGGTTAGTAACCCTTAAGTTGCTAAATGAAAATCAATTAGCTGCCCTATCATCTAACGAATTACACAACACCTTCAATAAATAACATCATGACTTAAGAATTAGGAAAGTTAAATATCAGCCAGGAGATAAGGTTCTCTACTAGAATCCCGCACATGTGCCACAATGTACTAAATTTCAAACATTGTGGGAAGGACCTTATATTATTTATGCAACTTTTCCTTCAGGGGCCATGATAATATACAAACCTGAGAGTCCAAATAAGAAATTTTTGGTCAATGTGCAACAAACCAAACCTTTCCAGGAGCTTAGGACAACTAGTACACATGCTACCTCTCTTGATGGACAACCTTGCTCACTATTTTGGATCTCCTCCTTCCAACTTAGTCGTGGGGGAGATGGCCACCTATGTTAACTGTTCTAGGCCCTCAGTTCTTTTTGAATTTTTGTTTTACACATTTTTTGTTTTACAAATTCTTTCAACTTTTCTTATTTTCGTTTTACACCGTTGTTCATGTTTTTATTATTTCTTTATTTGTTTGATTTACTTTTATTCATCATCTAATAAGTGCTCATGATGGTGGATTGAATTATATCATATTGATTACTAATGTTTGGTTTTTACCTTTAAATTATGATGTTGATATTAAGGTATGGTTCTTTTGGTAAAATAGGCAATGAGTTCATGTCGTCCACTCATCCATATAATTCTATGGTCTGCTTTGGCTTGGAACTATATAGTCCCCTTTTTCTAAGTAAACTTGTTAATGAATTGGTGGCTGGGTATTTTTCAAACCAAGGAAAGACTCAAAGGATGAAAAGGGTGTGACTTTAAGGGGATTTGATGCATTGGTGCTAGCCATTCTCTTAGGTGCTTAGATGCTTTTTCTTGGGTTTTCTACCATTTTGACATTGTTCAAATATCAAAAACATCAAAAAAGTATTTGCATGGTGTGGTTCTCACGCATAAACATCAAAAAAGGAGAAAAAAGAGAAAAAGGTGAGAATTCAAAGCACACCCCTTAGACATAATAAAGCAATATGGGCNGGCCCTTTCTTGCTTCCTGCTTCTCCATCTCACTCTCCTTGGGATGGTGGTCACTCTTTTTGGAAGCATTCTTGTTGCCTCAAGAGGATGGATTGGCCAAGTGTATTGATGTGAGGTCACTGAATGTGGTTGGTTTGAGTCTGAATTTGGGATGATTTCTACTCAATTATTTTAACCATAAAATACATAAGGAACTTTACACAACCTTTTTCTTGGGATTCCATTCCATTCTCTCCTCTCCATCTTTCTCCCCAATTTTCCACCTCATTGTTGATTCTGTCATTAGTCCGTTTTTGGGTTGATGCATTATTTTTCTTTGGTGAATTCTTGTGGGTAAGTTTTTAACTCTTGCTTCCAAATGACATTCCTAGAGCCTACGGACTCTTTGGTTTGAGAGTTTATTAGGCATAAAAAGGCATGAGCCTGCTTTGGGGAGGACCTATTGGCATTCATTTTTTGGTGCAATTGTTAACTTCTTTTTCTTAAACATTTCCTATAATCAATCATTTCTTGTTTCATCCCTATCCATGACATCCATTTTATTGGCGTTTCCATTGTTATTTTTCCCATCTTTCTTGTTTCTCATATTTTTCCATCTTATAGCTACCAAAGGTTCACTCTTAGTTGTGGGGGCCTTAGCATAAATTTTTTAATTTTACTATTTACCTAACCCCTACACCTTAGGTAGTCACCAGTGATAAATCTCTAAACCAATTTCTACCATAACCACAACTCAGCCAATGCACCTCATATTAAGGCAAGGTATTAACTACATTATGGTTTATCTATCCTTGCTCATTTGTGATTGTGTTGTGTGTGCAGATGACGATCATACAAACAATGGACTCGGCTTGGAGGAAGCACTTAGAATGGACCGAAACTAGAGCATTTACGAAAGGAGTAAGTCTAGTGGCATGGCTATAGGTAAACAATGGAAGGCACAATCTTGGCATTGGCGGCAACATGCTTCATCTTCTTTCTCTCTCTTTCTCTTCAAACTACCAAATAAAGGCTTGGATGTCATTTATGTACGAGTGTTCACCACAATGGTCATGAACACTAATGTTGCAATATGCTTATTGATCCATTCACTAGGCACGTTGAGTCTATCATCCTAGTCCATCATCAGTTGTCAATTAGTCAATAATCCCATACCTTCCCAATATTTTATAAAGAACTCGAGGATGAGTTTTCATTTAGTCATGGAGGTATGATGAGAGCAATTACTCTAGCAATTATTCTAATTATTAGAGTAGTTACTCTAGCAATTACTCTAATTACTTGAGTGGTTACTCTAGCAGTTACTCTAGTAGTTATTCTAATTCTTAGAGTGGTTACTCTAGCGGTTACTTTAGTAGTTATTCTAATTATTAGATTGGTTGCTCTAGCCATTACTTTAGCAGTTATTCTAATTATTAGAGTGATTACTCTAGCAGTTACTTTAACAGTTATTCTAATTATTAGAGTGGTTACTCTAATTATTAGAGTAGTTTCTCCTAAGTCTATAAATACAGTGCTCAGGCACACAATTGAAAGAAGTCTTTTAGCAGTCAAGTAGCGAAACTCTTGTAATCTGTTTGAAAGTTAGAGTATTTTCCAAGTGCCCGTAGCAGGAGGTCTAAGTGTGGACGGATCTTTATTTGAGCATTGTGTACCTGAGCACACCTTGTGTATGGAAATAAAGACGATCTCTTTGATTCATCCTTACAGCACTTGAGATTTGTTTTCTTATGCATTTCTTTTATTTTATTTTCTTATGCATTTATTTTANCTATATGGTTAAGTAAGCTTGAGGCATATAATTTTTATAGCTTTTATGTTTTTATGTCCTATGCTAGTAGGAAAGAAGAGANAGGGCTCACTTAGTCCTTGGAATTTGACTGAATCATGCGTGAAACGCTCGTATTCATATGGTTGAGCGTAGGGGTACTTGGTTGCTCATCAAACTCTTTTGTTTGTAGAAGTATAAGGATTATTTCTAGTTTGTTGTTATGTGTTGTTGATAATATTACTAAGTGTACAGTAGCAAGTGTTATGTGGGTTGGGGTCACTTACCATGACTTGTTCAAATGAAGGCATTTTCTTATTCTTAGTTTCATTAGGTATGTTCAAGACCATAATAGGGGTTTTCCCATTTTGTTGACTCTAGGCATTATCATCATATAGTGCTAAAAATTATGGACAAGCCCTCTCAAAATGTTTCCTAGTATTATGGAGATGACAATAATTATCATTGATTGATGTGTTTGGCTTTTCAAATTGTATAGGACCCTCATTGTTTTTTCGCTTTAATTCAACTACTTCATTAGAAAGGTTTTGTAGTGAAGTTAATATTTGGGTCATTTGATTTTGAGTTTGAGTTGGAGGTTTAATAAGATTAGATATTGCACTTGGGTTTATGATGGATTGAATTAAGGCCTTAGATTGGTCATCATTCAAAACAGTGTTAGGTGGTAGAAATGAACAAGATGTTGAACTTTGAAAATAATTATTTGAAGGTTGAGTTAGTTGAATGGGGAAAGGAGTCTAAAACAAAGTATTAGTCATTGGGAAAGTTGGCAAAGGTAGAGGACTAGATTGCATAGGGTTATTGATGTTCATCATCCTGAATTGTGTTTGAATGCTATTCATGAGGGTAATTTGTTCTAACTTGATGACTTTAGCAATCGCTCCCTATATTTGTGTTATGTTGGGATTAGATTTAATGGAATAAGAAAAAAATGGATCAATGATGAACAAGTAAAAATTAAGTATGTCACTAAGTTGTGGACGCATCTTACTCGACACATAAGCAAGTTGATGAAGGAATCTTAGGTTGTAATCACAGACATTTTTCCCATGTATTTTCCTTTAAGTTTGTGAAATTGCTTGATGCTATGGACAAGCTAGTAAACTTGTCAAACTGAAGCAAGAACGTATTTTTGAATTTTTGCCATGAATCAATAAAGGCATTTGGGAGCATCAAAAACCATTGGGTGGCTTGCTCCTAAAATTTATAAATACCTTACATGCTATGTCATTTTGTACAATGTTATAGATCCCTAGTAAGGTTTTGAAACATTGTATATGTTGGTGGGCATCACTAGTAGGGGTTGTGGGATTGAAGAACAAGTTTATGTTTTGGAGGGATTTCAGAATATTGTGGTAGTTGGTGAAGTTAAAAGAGTTGCTTACCAAGGGAGCTAGGGGTTGATTGGTTGCCATCCTAATTCTAGTTCTTTTAGGGATAGAACTTGAGAAACATGAAGTTTTTTGTTTTTTTAACGCAAAGTGACAAGTAGCTGGTCGGTTAGAAGTAGAGGTAAATGATTCTTGTTGGGAGCATTTGCTCATAATATAAGAATCACAGAATATAAATGTTAAAACTATAAACTTGAGTAAAAAGAAATAAATATTAAAATAATATTTTTTTTGACAAAAAAAATATTAAAATATGTTATATGAAATTTTTTTAAAGAAATAAATGCATGAAATTGCAATATTTATAAAATTTAAGAAAATTAAATTTAAAATCGAATGATTAATAAAACCACTTTATCAAACGACTAGAAAACGAGGGTTTAGAAAATAAGATTAAAAATGGGTAATGAGGCTCAAGTAATGGGAAATGAAAATATTTAGAAAATAAAGCAAAAAGATTTTTCAAAACAAGGGCTTAGAAACAGAGATTTTAAGAGAAAAATTCAACAAGCTTTGGAACAAGAAAAAATGATATTTCAGAAAATGAGAAAACAAAGGCTGAAAAAATGGCCCTCCTTCTAATGCTAAGAGGGTGTTGATGCATAAATTTTGATGCACCTCAAAAAAACTCATTTGAGGAGATTAATGCTTAGGGTGTTTTTTCTAGGAGTACAAAACCTAGGAATAATTTTAGCTGAAGAGGGCCATGTGATGTTCCAAAAAAGATGATTAAACTGAAAATTGGGAATTTAATTATCTTGAAATTCAAGATTTAACTAAATAAAATAAAATTTTCCATGGTCCTTCACTGTTGCCGCTGGGTTTGTGTTGTTTTGTCATCACAAATGGTGCCATAGTTGACCCTGCTTGTAAGGGAGAAAAAGATCTATTCCGTTGTCAGCCACACTGGTTGCCTGCTGCGGACTAGCGTGCACCACCTGCCATCACGGGTACTACCATCGGTAGGTTGCCTGCTGCTGCAGTAACGCGGTGCCTCCAGGAAACGCGTCGTCGCTGTATTAATGCCATCGCATAAAAAGGGGAAGGGAGAAGAGAGAGCACGTCCGCTGTGCCACCTCGAGCCCTGCCGTTGATGAACCTACGGCTGTCGCCGCTGGCTGGAGACTATTGACGCTGCAGCTCTGACGACGTTCAAGACTGGTGCTGCTGTTATTGCTGTCACAGCAGACAGTCAACGCTACCCTACCCTGCTGCTTGGTAGTTGGGGAAGAGGAGGCCCGATGATGTTTTTTCATCACTGATTGCCACCGCTTATTGGCACTCCCACATCGACGCCATTGAATGATCACGTCCGTCACCCCCTCCCCCTCCCAGTCGCGCGTGTCTCCCACGTCTTCACCAGCCACTACTGACCGTAACCTGCTCCACGACCGCAACTACCAATATAACCGCCCACGATTTTCATCACATCAGTTACGTTTGTCGTAACCACTACATCCACCTCTCCGCCCATAAGCGAAGGAAGGTATTGCTGGTAATGGGAAATGAGGCTCTAGCTGAACTGAGCAGGCGTGGTGGAGTTTTTGTTGACGATGTTTTGGACGGTGTATTTGTCGGTTGGGACAGCGACGGCGGTAACACTGCTGAGAGGGGAGACGTGGAAGCTGTTTTTCGAGATTGTGTGTGGCAGGGAATGCGGGGCCAATGCTAATCCGCACTTTTGAAGAGCTTTGCGTGATCTTGGTGAGTTCGGCATTTTTTGAATTACTTCAATTCGGTATTTCCTTAAGTTTCTATCTATGCATCAAAAGAATCCGATTCGAGGATTCGTGGTGATTCTGTGTGCCTCAACAAAAAGTGGGGATGGATTCCTAGGGACGTGATAGAGAAAATTTAAATATATTAGTTTTTTTAAAAAATTAAATCTCATATA
The DNA here is from genome assembly GCA_015680685.1 of Gnetum montanum. NCBI lineage: Eukaryota > Viridiplantae > Streptophyta > Gnetopsida > Gnetales > Gnetaceae > Gnetum > Gnetum montanum. The sequence goes on from MNCI01010894.1 coordinate 1,072,613, forward strand.
TCATAAAAAAACATTGTAAAATATAGAACATGTACAATGTAAATTCGAAATATTATTAATGCTTAAAAATTGCACAGAAGATTGCAATATCACCATTAAATTGAAGCAAGAAAATTTGCAAAGGTATGGAGGGCATTGAATCCATTTCCTTACTCTTGAGCCATAATCTGGCCAAACATATAATTTCTGCAACAACCAAAATGACAGCAATAAAATGAAATGCTTTTGTTACTCAATCCAATATTTCTAAAAATGAATTTAAGCCTCAAGCCCTCCGTATGACCCATACTTGCCCCTGCCCTCCGTATGACCCATACTTGCCCCTTCGGCCTTCGGTTACCATAGTAGCCCTCCGTGTAGTAGCCCTCCGTGTGTTTGTTTATTTATTGGGACTCCCGATGCCATGAATCTTGATTGCTTGCTTGCCACTTAATGAAATGAAATTTTTGGTATGATTTAGAACAGGAGAAGATATGTAAGATTTTAATGCAAAATGCAGACATCGCACGAACTAAAAAAGGCAAGAACAATACGAGGCAAGGCAAGGGGACCATTTCAATTTCAATGTATATGTACAAATCCAGACAAAATTTCATTGGAAATTATGAAATACGTACCCATTGCGAATTTAATGCGCTTCTGTAAGTGCTCCGAATCGGACGCTAACAGTTCGTCAAAATTTATCCGGATTCGCGACTCTCCGGCCCATAGGTTTCTATATATTCTCTTTCATAAAGCCTAAATCGTAACTATTTTTTGTCTCGGGCATTTCAGTAAGTGGATCACAAAAAAAATTTATGTTGAACCCCAATTGTAGCTTTTTGTTTTCAAGTGAAAATCACAAAATCTACATCAAGGCTATGCATTTTCGATTTTTAAGAAATCACAAGAAGTAGTGCCAATTTTATTTTTAATGTATATTAAAAGTGGTTTTAATTTTTAAACAAAACTGATAATTTATCACATGGAGAGCACACATTCATTCTGCATTCACAGATTTCAACCTGAGAAAGGCAAGGTTATGTTTATACTTGAGGCATGGCTTAATTGAGTAAAAAAAATACCATGCCAAGCCAAGGTTTTCATACCATTACCATTGTCAACTATATACAATGTAATAAATATATTTTAAAAAATTTGAAAGTTAGGTAAATGGTGGAATCAAATCTTGAGGCATGGCTTAATTGAGTAAAAAAAATACCATGCCAAGCCCAGGTTTTCGATGCCATTATCCTTGTCAACTATATACAATGTAATAAATATATTTTTTAAAAATGTGAAAGTTAGGTAAATGGTGGGAATCAAATTTGTGATCTTAGGAAGAAAATATCAGTAAAAATTGCATTAGCATAGTGTGTGGCTAGAACTATGACCATGTTGCTTGATACCATTGTGAACTATATACAATGCCATAAATATATTTTAAAAACTTTGAAACTTAAGTAGATGGTGGGAATCAAATTTGCTAGTTGCAAATTTCACAGGCAGTGTGTGGCTAAAACTATGACCATGTTGGCCGATTCGCAATTTTAATGAATAATGTAATGCTATATTTTAAACATGAAAAATGGTGGACCCGTAAAAATTACACTCCATCATCCATTGCGGCTGTCGTCGACAAAGAAAAGCTGAATTGTCCGCTGCTTCCATTTGAAATCTTATCAGCAACACGTGCTCCTTGAATCATGGATGCTCAGGAGGATGCCCAGCCCTGTCAACAGTGTGCGAAGAACAAAAGGTTCAATTGGGGTTGTTGCGGACCCTATGTTTTCAACAATGCACGACCTTCTGGGCTATTCGAGAAAGTAACAAGTTGATTTATCGCTGTTGCCGTGTCTACACGGACCGACGCATTCCACACGGTGGAATGCGTGCTTCTTGAATCAAGACTCATTCTACACGGTGGAATGCGTGCTTCTCGAATCAAGACTCCTCAGGAGCATGCTCAGCCCAGTGATCAGTGTGCCAAAATCCTTATCTTCTTGAATAGGCACAAAATCCTCATCTTCTTTAATAATGCACGACGGACTATCCACTAAGTTGATTTATGGCCGTTGCTGTGGCTGTGGTACGCTGCCACTGCTGAACTGGCAGTATTATTTATGTTTACATTGACCGATTTATCCCCATTTATCCCCGTTGCTGTGGCAGTGGTACGCTGCCACTGCTGCACTGGCAGTATCATTTATGGCTACATGGACCGACACGTTGGAGGGTGGTACACGTGCTCCTTGAATCAGGGATGCTCATTTATGTGTACGTGGACCGACTCGTTGGAGGGTGGTAGTGTAAATCTTATTAGCAAACACGTGCTCCTTGAATCAGGGATGCTCACCAAGTGTGCCAGAATACTTTATCCTCATGATCAGGCACAAAATCCTTATGTTCTTTGCACGACCGCTGCAGCTGCTGTGTAAGTTGCAGCCCTTGCAATCTCCAAAGCAACCATAGTTTTACTGTGCTTTCAGTGGAGTGGTATCGAACATTAACACAACATCCAACAACAACATGGCTTGGATGGGTGACAATATCTGTCAAGTTGACGCATTGCCCTGGGGCTGGACACGGTACGCAGCGGCAGCGGCAGCGGCAGTTGCTCTGCTAATCTACATATGCGCGGACGCCCTCAACCGGCGG
>MNCI01010894.1:1075773-1143348 GCA_015680685.1 Gnetum montanum
TCGTGGAGGCCGACGCCGAGCGGCTGCCGTTTCTGAACGCGGTGATCAAGGAAACGTTCCGGCTGCACCCGCCGGGGCCCCTGCTTATCCCTCACCGGGCCAGCCAGGACGCCGAGGTCGCTGGGTACTTTGTCCCCAAGAACGCCCGCATTCTCGTGAACGTGTGGGCAATCGGCCGCGATCCGAGTATCTGGGATGACTCTGAGAAGTTTGATCCGGAGCGTTTCCTGAGAAAGCCGGAACTGGACTACCGCGGGCAACATTATGAGTTTCTTCCGTTTGGCTCCGTACGGCGGATCTGCGTCGGGTTACCGCTGGGAAGGCTCATGGTGTTTTTGCTTGTGGCTTCGCTGGTGCAGGCGTTTCGGTGGTCGTTGCCTGGCACCATGTCTCCCTCGGATTTAGATATGAAGGAACGCTTCGGACTTGCCGTGGGCAAGCACGTGCCCCTGCGCATTCTGGCGCTGCGCCGCCTGCCCTCCCATCTCATTAACTGAACGTATTGTTTGCTGCTGATACTGCTCTAGTACGTATAGTTTGCTGTTGCAGACTATGCTTCCGTCATCGTAGTTACCATCACCCTTGAATAAATAGAGGAGCCATCCTAGTTACCACCACCTTGAATATGAATAAATAGAGCCATCCTAGTTACCGCTACCCTTCCATAACCTTCCATAACTAGTTCAATGTTTTTAGGGCACGAATAACGTTTTCCGAAGCTCGTGTATCTTTGCACTATATCAAAAATTTTGGGAAAACATAAAAGGTCAAAAAATAGTCAAAATATAAAAGGTCAAAAAATAGTCCTTATGGTTACCGCATGAAAACTTTGGAAGAATGTAGAAGGCAAAAAACAAATTCTATTTGAANCGCAAAAGCAAGCGGCAGAGCGCCGGGATCTCCTTGCTGCGCTTCTGGACTCGCGCGGCCCCGAGTTCGGGATCGACGACGTTGCCGGCTTCATCTCGGCCATGTTCGTCGCAGGCACGGATACGGTGACGTTGACCACGGAATGGGCCATGGCGGAGCTCATGCGCAACCCGGACGTCATGGCCAAGTGCCACGCAGAGATGGACCGAGTCGTGGGCCGGGAGCGCCCGGTCGTGGAGGCCGACGCCGAGCGGCTGCCGTTTCTGAACGCGGTGATCAAGGAAACGTTCCGGCTGCACCCGCCGGGGCCCCTGCTTATCCCTCACCGGGCCAGCCAGGACGCCGAGGTCGCTGGGTACTTTGTCCCCAAGAACGCCCGCATTCTCGTGAACGTGTGGGCAATCGGCCGCGATCCGAGTATCTGGGATGACTCTGAGAAGTTTGATCCGGAGCGTTTCCTGAGAAAGCCGGAACTGGACTACCGCGGGCAACATTATGAGTTTCTTCCGTTTGGCTCCGGACGGCGGATCTGCGTCGGGTTACCGCTGGGAAGGCTCATGGTGTTTTTGCTTGTGGCTTCGCTGGTGCAGGCGTTTCGGTGGTCGTTGCCTGGCACCATGTCTCCCTCGGATTTAGATATGAAGGAACGCTTCGGACTTGCCGTGGGCAAGCACGTGCCCCTGCGCATTCTGGCGCTGCCCCGCCTGCCCTCCCATCTCATTAACTGAACGTATTGTTTGCTGCTGATACTGCTCTAGTACGTATAGTTTGCTGTTGCAGACTATGCTTCCGTCATCGTAGTTACCATCACCCTTGAATAAATAGAGGAGCCATCCTAGTTACCACCACCTTGAATATGAATAAATAGAGCCATCCTAGTTACCGCTACCCTTCCATAACCTTCCATAACTAGTTCAATGTTTTTAGGGCACGAATAACGTTTTCCGAAGCTCGTGTATCTTTGCACTATATCAAAAATTTTGGGAAAATATAAAAGGTCAAAAAATAGTCCTTATGGTTACCGCATGAAAACTTTGGAAGAATGTAGAAGGCAAAAAACAAATTCTATTTGAATAAGATCAAAAGACCTAAATTCAAATAATTCTATACGAAACACTTAGTTGGCACTAAATTCCTGATGAAGAATGAATATGGTGATGCAATACAAAGAGCATTGACAGTGAATATTACATTTTCCTACATTATCCTACATTAAAAGTATTTTAGGCATAGATGAAATATCACAATTGCAAATTTGGTTGATTTGTTTCAAATGTTACAAAGAAAACCATGGTAATTTTCTTAATGATAGTTTCAAAACTTAAAGCATATATATTTACTATCCAATAGATTACAGTATAAGGACTTAATAAAGTTTCAATTTTAGTTTCAATAATTCTTCATATTCTTTAAGCCTTTTTTTTTTGAACCTAGCTCGCCTTTTAACTTAAGCATTTACTAATGATTTTGCACCTCTACATTTTGTTAAAGGGTAAATCTAGATGATTTAAGCATGCTAAAAACATTGACCATATCAAAAATGATGTTGGTTGCCAAGATTTAATCATCTTAATCACTCTATTCATTGATCTGATATTTTCAAAGTTTTTTAGTTGAGTCATCCCTGCATTAATTTTTAAGACAAGTAGAGTTTTTCCCATGTTTTAAATAGTTTTTTTCGAGGTTTTAAATCATTTCTTTTTAGTTTAGATACACTGGTGTGCATTGCCAACATTGAAAGACTAGTTCAATGACTAGTGCAATCCATTATTGACAAAGCATTAACTAGTGCTTGACATGGATGCCTAATGGCTCTATTGTAAATTGCTACGGTGAATGTAATAGAATGTTGAATATGTCTATGTGGTGCTTCAACCAATGCTCTGTTCAAAAACACTAATAAAAGGATTAAGAAAGAAAGGAAAGACTCAATGAGTTTGAGGGGTGCTAAAACTAGTTTTTACCCTTGCAACAAATCCTAAAAAACCTCCCCTCTAGGGTATGAAAAGGATCAAGTCTTACCCTCTTCAGGTTTTCAATTCCAACAAGAGGCTTACTATAAATCAAAATAAACTTAGAAGCACTCTAAATCACAAATAACAAAAAATCATGAATCTTCCATAAGAAATTGAGGAATAGTACAAGGGGCATCCTTCTATGCACCTAAAGAAGAAAAGAGAGAATTAATATCCATATGGTACTTCCTTCTATTACCATACACTTGAAATAAAAAGTTCATATAAGGATTTAACTTTATCTGAAAATTAAAGCTCTACACCGTAGAATGTCTCTTCTAAATCACATCACATCTATGCTTCCAAATGCAAAAAATGACATCAAACCCAAGCATATTTCAAAAAATATTAAAAATACAATCATTTATTATCTCTACATAAATGACAAAAGTAGACGAATTCTAGAATTTTTGAAATCTAAGAATTAAAAAACACTATTGCCAAGCTTATTGAGTAAAAGAACAGTAAATAATAAATAAAAACATGTTCAATAGAGTCTTCATGAGGATAAACAAGTTGCAATCAATGGCTAATAGAAAGGCCTTTTGATGAGTCATGTTCTAACATGCTTCGATATCGAATACTTGATATTGAAGTCGTGACATTGGATACCTGATGTCAGAGCCTAGGACATGTTATCAGATATCCGATATCGCAGGGTATATGCCGACCTATAAATATAGCACTTGGGCTCACAATTTTTAGATAATTTTTTCATATTTTTTGCATAGAGTAGCAAAGCTCTTGCCGTTCGTTTTCTCTAGAGTTAGAATATTTTCTGAGTGCCTATAGTAGTAGTTTGAGTGTGTACAAATCTTTACTCAAGCACTGATGTACTTGAGCATAGTAGTGTGATAGGAATAAAAATGAACCCTTTTGATAATCTTTGCAGCATTGAGAATAGATTAATGTTTCCTTTAATGTACTTTACTTTAATGCATTTAAATTAAGCAATTAATTTCTAGTTGTTAATGAACATAAGCACGATCACTTCAAGCATACATATAGTGTTTGGTAACCCAGTACATTTAGTGAAATTCCTCTCTTTGACTTCAATGAATTAGGTCAAAACTAGAACTTGTAGTCCACTATTCACAATCCTAATTATGGTAAGAATAGATCCAATAACAAAGAAGGATCCAAAGAGGCAAGCCAAGGTAGGGATGCAGACAAGAAACAAGATCGTGATCATGGCCACGATCGCTGAAGAGAAGGTAGCAGGCACTGTGATGGTGCTAGTCCTCCTTCCTTTTCACCTTTATCGTCATCTTCTTCTTCTTCTAGCTTTGATTATAATTGCAAGAGATGAGACCATAATGGAGGTGACTAAAATGATCGACAGGACCAAAATGATTGAAGGGATCATAAAGGGGTAGTAAAGGGCATCGTAGGCACCATGATCATGGCCTTGATGAGCCTTTTCTTACTACCCATAGTATGCTTAATATCGCAGAGGCAATACAAATTTCAACAAGGAACTTGAAGTATAGTCAGATTAAAAGGTTAGACATGAAAAATATTTCTTGGTTTGAAGGGGGATATAACTTTGATCCATAGAACCATCTTCAAGATTTTTAAGATGCATGTGCCTTGCAGAACATAGAGAATGAGTGGAAAAAACTTAAATTGTTCCCAAGGATACTCATCAAAGAAGTAGAGAACTAGTACCAACCCTTAGAGCTGAAATCTATCAGATGATGGAGCACCATGCTTGAATTGTTTAATGATAAATATCAAACATACTCCAGAGTGTCCAACTTGAGAAGGAAAATCCAAGAATGGAAACAATGAACACACAAACCCTTAGATGCCACCATCAGCTGATACTATTTCTTAATGCATAAATGTCCTGGCCATGGTTATTGTCAACTAGATCAACTTTGCCACATTATAGATGGGCTTTGATCAGAAATGAGGAGAACCCTTGGTATCTATGCCCAAGGGAAACTATCAAAATTAGGTTCCTATTAGATCCAAAGATTGATCGAGTAGGTAGCTAAAGAGAAAAGTGAATTGCAAAAATGAGAAAGTGCTGAAGAATATAACCATGATCCATCCATTCAAAAGAGGAAGGTCTGATTTTGTGATAGCAAGAAAGAATTAGCACTTGATGAGTGTTGAATAGGAAAGCCTTGCAACTTCAAAAATTTCAATCCAAAATTATGACGAAGGTTGATCAGTTATGGGACTCCATGGATAGCAAATTTCACGCTATCCTAAAAATTGCTAAAGAGTCCAAAGAATGAGGTAGTGATCGTGAGCATAGGAGGCACAAGGAAGTTGAACATGCCAATCAAAAAGGTAAGGGCAAGATTGCTACAATAGAAGAAGTTACAGAAACCAAATCAAATGATGATGGTAGGTGTGACATCTGATAGTATGAACATCTTAAGGGAAGTTGCCTCATAGATTCACATTTATAGGAGTCTGGCATGTATGCTTTGAATCCATGACTAATACAAAGGAAAACATCTAGAAGATTACCTTATCCTCCAGGTAATTTTAGGTAGTTCCACTAGCAATAGCAATATTATCTAATCAGAACTCCACCACAACCATATGAGTAGTATCAATAGTGGCAGCAACCACAATCATGGGCACTAGCACCACCAAGGCAACAATACCCTTACAGACAACCTGATCCATATGGATACTATGTTTAAAAACCTCTATCTCCATGTAACTCCTTGAGTCACGTTTCTACTTTCTAATCTCACTACCACCCTTCTAATTATTATCAAACTCATTCTCCACATGAAAGAAGGGATGCCACCTTTTATTTCTATCCCCCTCCTATCCCTGCACATGTTCCTCCTCTAGTCATATAGCTACCACCTACTCCACCTATGCAAGGTGAATTGCTAACTCAACTACAGTAACGTAACACTACCAAGGCCATTAATCTACAACTAGTTCATCAATTGAGTGGGTCAAATAATCAATTAAGGAAAAGACCTTTCTTTCGACCTCGCAGTGCACCTAAGCCCTCAAATAAACCTGTAGTTGATAACCCTGTCCCTCCATCTTCCTTTGTATCAAATTTATTCGAGTCCCCTTCAAACCAAACATCACCTAGGATCCATACTATGATGCTTACTCACACCATATTTGATTGGATCTATGCTACAAACCTTCCTAAGAAATTAGCTAATCTTGGAAGTCCTCTCATTTATTTGTAGATTACTAAGAATGAACCATGAAAATCTCTTCTTGACTTAGGTTCTAGTGTTAATTTCATTTCTCACAAGATGTACACTGCATAGAACCTACCTCCTCTCAAGAAGAGCAATATTAGATTAGAATTGGCAAACCAATCGATCACTGTCCCATTGGAACTGGTGTAAGACATTCTGATCATTGTCTGTGGGTGATCTTATCTTAATGATTTCCTAGTGATCAAGGTGGAGAACTACAAAGGGGATTTTTCAATCATCATGGGAAGGGCATGGCTTAGCATCGATAATGCAAGAATGGGCATCAAAGATCTTTCCCTAGAAACATCTAAAGAAAATGCAAGTGGGATACCCGATGTTAGAGCCGAGGATGTGAGTCAGATATCCAATATTGTAGGTTATACTTCGACCTATAAATATAATGCTTGGGCTCATGATTTTCAAATAGTTTTTTCATAGTTTTTGTATAGATTAGTGAAGCTCTTATAGTTTATTTTCTCTAGAGTTAAAATATTTTCTAAGTGCCTGCAGTAGGAGTCTTAGCGTGTATGGATTTTTGTTCAAGAATTGATGTACCTTAGCATAGTAGTGTGATGGTGATGAGTGGTGAAGTACCCCTACACTCAACCATACGAATATGAGCATTTTCACGCACGATCCGGTTGAACTCCGCAGACAGACTAATTGTGGCACCTAGATCATTAACCTTAGGTCATAGTTCGCTATCTTCCCACCTAGACTAGTATTATATTTGTCACGTATGGTCTAGTCCAGAGAGGTGTATGATGTGTTCTAACCTAGTGCTACTCCTGAAGGCAGTGGAAAATAATATTAACTAAGCTAAGCTAGGAGGGAAAGGGTATGAGAATCTAATCTAGCCTAAGTGCAATGAGCCGCCAATTCCTTAATCAACCGTACACATCTTGGACTTCATGCATGACTACCACTGGGATTACCAAGTGCAGATCCTAGGTACGCCACTGGGATACCAAGTAGTCACACTTAAATGTTCGTAATCAAATCGTACTCATTCCGTGTTTATGGAGTTTAAGGGTGAGAGAGAAAATAGTAAATAACAATTAAATAAATAAATAAATAAAAAAAGTGAATGCTGCAATGATGAAGTAATCTCAATCTTTATTTTTGGTCATGTGTGCGTCCAAGTACGTCACACTCGAATAAAGAATGTCGTACAATTACATTCACCACACTGTGGGCAAACACTGGAAAATAATCTATCTTTGAAGGGATCAAACTGCCAAAGCTTCGCTACTTCTATTCTACGATTATGAACAAGGGAGAGCCACTTCTTATTTATAGACATTGCGGTAGACTGTGATATCGCATACGCGATATTGCAGGGAAGATGTGATATCGTGTCCCATCATACCCCCATGACTGAATAAAAACTTGTCCTCGAGTTACAAAGAGAACAAGCTCCATTGATTACACAGTGGATAGGTATGGGATTATTAACTGGAAAAAAGAAATGAAATAATGTTGCAGTGTGGGAAGACACAACATAGAAAAATATTACAACTACAAAAAATGGGAACTCATGTAGTTCCTGGTGGCGGTGGCTCCTCCATGGGTGCTTTCCCTTTGTCTTGAGCTCCAGGCTTTGAAGCTTGATGGCGTTGAAGTATGGCCTGGAGATTCTCCTCCTCGGTCCGAGGATCCTGGGCCATTCATGCAAGTGTTCCAATGTTTGACGGAGTTGGCACCTCCCACAGACAAGGTAGTTGCAGGAACATCTGGTTAGCTTTGACATACCACACTGCGAACACCCGCTGTTCCTCTTCATTGGCTTTGGATTTATCTTTGTATTTGTAAAGATATGTTAGCCGTCGAGCCAAGTCAGTTGCTACATCTTTTTACCCTTGGTAGCTTGCTTTTATCATCTTGAGTTCAGAATTTGCAACATCTAGTTTTTCAACCAGCTTCTTGCGTTCTGCAAATTCTGCTTCATATTTGATATGGGTGGAAGCTACTTGCTGCTTGAGCTCTGATCTCAGGCATCTTGCTGTTAACATGGCAAGGTTGGCATATCTAAGGTTTGCCAACTCCATGTATTCTGTCAAGTCTTGGATCTGTAGGTCACGATTTTTAACTTCCTCTTAGTGGGTGAAGGCATAAGTGTCCAATATGGCCCTCCAATCAGTGTGTTGAGCACTGATAGTGTTGATTTGAGCCTTGGCCATATGGAACTCCTTCTCTAGGATTTTTTTATACATCCCCACCTGATCACGGAAATGCTCCTTCAGCTTCTCATGTCATTTAGCCTCATTCTTCCATGTGCTTATCTCAATTTTCTGTCGAATAGTGCATACCTCCTTCATTGAGAGGGTTTGATTCTCTCTGGCTAAACAACTTACATCTCGGTTGACCCAAATGAATTGTTCTCGTAGCTGATGAAAATGTTCATCGAGAATGTTCTTTTGTTTCTCTACAATGGTCAACCAAAGATTATCTACAACCAACTGCTTATTTTCTTCTTCTAAGGCTTTGAGTGCCTTAAGGTGTGCATGGGTTTGCGCTTGTGATGCCAAGGCATCCTAAACAATCGTCTCCTTTTCTTCTACCACCTTCTTATTCTCTGCTATTAATTTCATTAGCTGCTCCATTCTAAACTTTTCTAGCTAGTCTGCGGGAACAAATTGTAGAGGATCTCGCTATGCTGCTTGTAAGGCCACGAGCTGCTCTTGTAGTTTTTGCACTTCAGCTTCAGCATGCTCGGCCCTCACTTCGGATATGACCAGCTTCCCCTTTGTGGAAATGAGGTCTGATTGAATTGCTATTACATCCTAGGGGATATCAAATAGGGACGCCATTACTTGTCCTATTTGAAGCAATCTGTCAAGTACATCCTCATGTTCCGCAGGAGTCATTGAGGTCCTGGCAAGAGTTTGAGCATCCCATGCTCCTGAGAGTTCTACCGGTGGCACAACAGGTACATTAAAGGATTCCTTGATATGATCAGCAACCACTTTAGTAGCTCCCAAAACATTCTAGTGTTGCATGACCACCACAGTGGCCCCTTCACCAGTCTCTAACTGCACTTGAAAAGATGCTGCATTTCCTAAGATCTATTGTGACCATCTGCTTTCCCCTCCTCCTATTTGAATTGATAATTCGCCCCTTGTGCAATCTAACGAAACTGTAGGCTAATCGGCATCATTGATGACACGGAAGAGGTTTGCGTCATCACGACTTCCCTAACTAACCATCTCAGCGATGGCCCTCAGATGGCTTATCGACGGTCTGTAGTCTTACGATGGTGGTGGATGATCTTGACCTGTGCCAAGCCCTACTTCTTGTTGTCGACTGGGACCTGTGGTTGGAGGTTGACTGGGTCTTACAAGTTGAGTTGCAGGTGGTCGAGTCTTCTGTTCTTCTTCTTCATTTGGTCTTAGCTCTTCGCTAGTGCTCTTTCTTGGAGTTGGTTCCTTTATTAATTCAACATAAGAAGCATTCTAGGATTTTTGGAGGACATCATTAGTGTACCCTCGAATACCAACCCGTTGGCACAGTTTTCTGATAAGACAAGGGAAAGGCAACGCCATCTTCCCTGTCTTTCATTCTTCGAACCACCTCAGGATCTCCATCAAATATAGATGGGGAAGGTTAGTGTTAACCTTTTCCGTCAACATTGCACATCCTCTAGCTGCATATGTTGATATTCTTTTGAGGCCCTTTGTGGGGAAGAGGTGATAGGTTCCAATTTTGAAATAAACTCTCTCTTTCATCGTCAATTCTCCAAAAGCTTTGTCTCTGCCATAAGCCTTCTCTAACCAATCCTTTCGCACATCAAGGTCTGAATGGGTAGATAATCGAGCAACATGAGGCCTTGTGTTCAGAAGGTTTAACACTTCTGAAATAGCCTATGCAAAGAAATCAACTGTCACACCAAAATTATTAACCGTGGTGCCTTGTTCCCTATTGTGCCAGAACTAGTACGTTTCACCTAAGTACCAAGCACTGCTTTTAGAGAGGACAGGCCATAAGGGAGACCCTTTGAGGTGATCCCTAACAGCCTCAGGAGCGAACTCTGTAAAATATTTGAAGTTTAGCTCCACAATCATTGTAGCGAATGTGGACTTCTCATGGATAGCCTGAACACATTTTGGGGGCAACATGAGTTGTTGTCCCGGTTCAGGCACAGCAACAGCTCCTCCTTCTGCCTGCCCAAACCATCTGGTAGAAGGTTCTTCTTGGTGGATGCTGAATGATTGCACCTCCTATTCTATATGTTATCTGGCAGGGCCTTGTCTTCCACCTCTCCAAGATTGTTTCACTCCACCTTGAACAGGACCCTCCGGTTGTGCACGTTTCGGGGCCATTTGCAATCACATGGGTCAAGCATTAGTAAGGTTTTTTTTAAAGTCAAGTTATACCTTACTACTTTCCTTAATTAAAGATCTTATGTTATAACGTGTGATCATGCTTAAAAATTGTAATAATGGGTCTTGTGACATAGGTGATTATCATTTTAGTCTCCCGGTAACCTAAGGTCATATGATTTTTGGCACAATTATTCTAAGTGTTAGTGTTAATTACCCTAATTGATGTCCTTTGGGTGATGATAAATTTCAAAAAAGTTAGGCACTTTTCAACAAGTGTCTCTCCCCCACGACTAAACTGAACACTCTAGGTTCTAGAAGGTTCAAACAGAATTAAAATCGGAGCACCAATGAGCGAGATATGAGCGAAAAAGCAAGGGTCACACAATCGCAAGTCGTAGAGAAAAATTTCAACAACTCCCCCATGTGAATGGCAAAATGATGCTAAGTCTTGTGGCGGGGGTACCCATTTATAGGTAAATAGGATGCGATATCTCATCCCTAGTGATGTGAGACACCAAGAAAATACCAAATTTTTAATGATTTTTCTTGAAATTAATGTTGGAAATTAAGGACATTGTTAAGTATTAAGATGTCCTAGGGTAATTTCATTGATTCGAGAGGCACTCTTAATGATAATGATGTGAACTTTATCAATAAAAATTTGGTGGTTATGAAAAAAGGNTTGTGGATTACCTTTAACCCTTCTAGTGCCCACAGACACTTTAAGTGTGGTTACACAAGGGCATTATAGGTTGGAACCTACTTTGGGGAGGACCCACTTGTGTAATTTTTCGTAATCTTCACTGATTCTCTAGCTCAAACACACAATTTCTTACTCTCAGCTTAATTTCTCATAATTTTCTTTCCCTATTATTATCCCTCTATCACTTTAACATTCCAATGTACCATTACATTTCCTTTTTTCATAACCACCAAATTTTTATTGATAAAGTTCACATCATTATCATTAAGAGTGCCTCTCGAATCAATGAAATTACCCTAGGACATCTTAATACTTAACAATGTCCTTAATTTCCAACATTAATTTCAAGAAAAATCATTAAAAATTTGGTATTTTCTTGGTGTCTCACATCACTAGGGATGAGATATCGCATCCTATTTACCTATAAATGGGTACCCCCGCCACAAGACTTAGCATCATTTTGCCATTCACATGGGGGAGTTGTTGAAATTTTTCTCTACGACTTGCGATTGTGTGACCCTTGCTTTTTCGCTCATATCTCGCTCACTGGTGCTCCGATTTTAATTCTGNAAGCATTTGATTTTTAAGTGCCCTTTTGATTACTCTTACTCCCATTTTCCGTTAGATCTAGAAGGATCTTAGTATAACCATATTGCACGATAACTCCCACAGAGGTCACCAAAGAGAATCCACAAATCCCCTTGATGTCACATCCTAATCATTCCCTCTTGGTTCATCCTTCTTCATTCTGGGTACAATGAATGAAAAATTAATTTTAAGTTTTAAAAATGTCAAGAATATCACTGTATCCTTGAACAGAACCTCTTTATTTGTAGAATGGATGAGTGGGTGTAATGAGCTCACTGTTCCAGATAATTGGTCACTCATGACTTAATAACATAGAACACACCTCGACCAACGATCGAAATGAGTGTTTTATTCATAGATGAGATTACTTACAGAAACGTAAAAAGACAAAAAACACAAAAAGATAGAAAGATAAAAAGATAAAACAAAAAGTTGAAAAATGAAAAACTGGAAAACAAAAAGTTGTAAAATTAAAGAAAATGAAAAATATTTATTAATCCTGCTTGTTAGTAAAATGGGGGATATCCCGCATAACTAATCAATTGAGTATGGCAAGGATTAATAAATGGAAGATGAGGATCCTTTCATGTTGGAAGTATTGGAACTGGTTTATACTTATCCCCTCAGGGTTCACACACTTGATTATAATAAGCATAGTGTGGCACTTTATACGATGTAGTTTCCAGATAACAAGTTGACCCACTATGATATTTGGAACTGTTAGATGGTATGCAAGGATTAGGATGATGCCTCCCATGGTTGTGTTCATTGGGCTGTATAGTTGTTGGAGTGTAAGTTGGTGGCCCTGATAAAGGTACATGAGGCATTGGGTTCAGAGGTAAGGATGCACTACAGTGTGGGACTTGTGCTGAGTTGGAAGATGAAGTGGCCTCGGAATTGTGTTGTCCCTTCTTATGACCTTGTTTAAAGAAAGGACGCTTTTGATGTTTAGGAGGCTTTTCACTACTGTTAGTAGTAGTAGCACAAGTGTTGTTCATGGGCTGTTTCTATGGCACAAACACCTTAGGAACATTTGGTAGCATTATGGAAGGAGGAAAAGGATGAGAATGTGGAAAATTAGGAGGAATGTAAGGTGCACAAGGTGGTGGTTGTGTTTGAGGCATGGGTTGATAGTATTATGGAGAATGGTACTGTGGTGAGATAGAGTACGTTGGCCCAAATGGAGAAATAGGATGTTGAACGTGATAAGCATTTGGATTCGGAAAATATGAAGGGTGCCTCCAATCTAAGGGTGATCTCCCCCATGACTAGGATTGTTGCCACTATGATTGAACACAGTATCTCTGCATGAACTCTGGATGTAACGTGTTTCCCCAATGCTCATATAGATGTAACAATATTGGGCATTGGCCCTTGGGGTGATCATACAGGCATATGTTACATTCATATGTATGATTAGAAGTTGAGCACTTATTCCCTTCATTCTTTTTTTCCGAATGTCTAATGTTTTATCTTGCTTCTTGGGTTGTCAAAACTCTATCTCCAATATTGTTGATATATTCTCCAAACTTTTGATACATCCATTCTAACATCTTATTGATCTTTGCCTCGGCTTCTTCTAACGATTGTTGTATTGGCAAAGATGATGTTTCCACCTTGAGATTTGTTGATTTCTCCTTTTTATGATCATGGACCTTTGTTAAGTTGAAATTTTGGTCCCGTTGATGTTTTTCAACATCCTCCCATCTAGCTAATTCTCCTTCTTCTTTTGCTACCTGCTTAATAAGCTCTTGGACTTGATGGGTTTGTAGGTTGTATAGTTGACCTTGGGCATATGTTCCTAAGGTCTCCCTTGTTTCATTACGTAGCCCATCAACGATATGGTACATTAGCCTTTCCTCGGAAAACCCATGGCCTAGATAGTTGTTTAACAGTGCATAATATCTTTCTAAGGCCATGTCCAAGGGTTCATGTAGTGCTTGTTTCCATCCTTGGATTTGTTTCCTCAAGGCTGACACTCTTGCGTAGGTTTGATATTTTTCATTAAAGGCTTCTACCATTGTTGACCACCGTCGTATTGAATTTGGTTTTAACGATCTGTACCATACTTTTGCTTAGTCAACGAGTGTCATAGGAAAGAGCTTAAGTTGTTGCCACCTATTATCAATGTTATTTCATGTGCAAGCATCGTAGAAGGCTTGTAAATGTTGATGTGGATCTAAGTCATAGCCTCCTGAAAATTTTGGAAAGTTGTTTAAATCGAGCCTGGGTAGATGGCTCTCTTTACGATGCCTACATGAGATTCGAACAACCTCTTGTATTTGTGTTAATCTTGTAGTGGCAAGTGGGGGTTCATCATCATCAGGTAAGTTAGGCTTTCGTGTGTTGCGATGACGTTGTTTTTGTTCATGTTTATAAGAAACTTCCACTTCAGGTTGTATACTCCAATCTTCATCGTCATATAGTTCGGTGGTTCTCTAATGAAATTCCTCACTAAGTGTGGCGTTATTATTATCTTGTAGGAGAGACATTGTTGTGAAGTTGTGTGTGAATTTATGTGTGACTTTTTATAATTATTATTTTTTGAAAGATATATTGTTAATTTTTTTACAGCGACCTTGTATGATATAACTAATCTAGATAACTAGCACCGTCCCCAGCAACGACGCCAATGATGAGTGGTGAGGTACCCCTACACTCAACCATACGAATATGAGTGTTTTCACGTGCGTTCTAGTTGAACTTTGCAGACGGACTAGTTGTGGCACCTAGATCGTTAACCTTAGGTAGCAGTTCACTGTCTTCCCACTTAGACTACTATTCTATTTGTCATGTATGGTTTAGTCTAGAGTGAGGTGTATGATGTGTTCTAACCTAATGCTACTCGTGAAGGAAATGGAAAATAATATTAACTAAGCTAAGCTAGGAGGGAAAGGGTAGGAGAATCTAATCTAGCCTAAGTGCGATGAGCAGCCGATTCCTTGATCAATGGTACACATCTTGGACTTTGTGCATGACTACCACTGGGATTACCAAGCGNCTTGATCAATGGTACACATCTTGGACTTTGTGCATGACTACCACTGGGATTACCAAGCGCAAATCCTAGATACACCACTGGGATACCAAGTAGTCACACTTAAATGCTCGTAATCAAGTCGTACTCATTCCACGTTTTAGGAGTTTAAGGGTGAGAGAGAAAATAGTAAATAACAATTAAATAAACAAAGTGAATGCTGCAATGATGAAGTAATCTCAATCTTTATTGCTGGTCATGTGCGTGTCCAAGTACGTCACACTCAAATAAAGAATGCTGTACAATTACATTCACCACACTGCGGGTAGACACTGGAAAATAATCTATCTCTGGAGGGATCAAACTATCAAAGCTTTGCTACTTCTATTCTATGATTATGAACAAGGGAGAGCCACTTCTTATTTATAGACATTGTGGCGGACTGTGATATCGCGTATGTGATATCGCAGAGAAGAGGCGATATCGCAGGGGATGCGATATCGCGATATCGTGTTCCATCAGATGGGAATAAAAATGAATCCTTTTAATAGTCGTTGCAGCATTGAGAATAGATTAATATTTTCTTTAATGCACTTTACTTTAATGCATTTAAATTAAGCAATCAATTTCTAGTTGTTAATGAACACAAGCATGACCACTTCGAGCATACATATAGTGTTTGGTAACCCAACAACGTTTAATGTTTGGTAGCCTAGCAGCATTATATGTGTTTAGAATGTATCCAAGAAAGTGTGATAGGTACTTGTGTTAGGCTAGCTAGGTAATGAATGAATTAGATCTTAAATTACTCTAGCTTTCATTCTTGTTGTAGGTGATTAAACTTATAAAACATAAAATGATAAAAATCATGTACCTCAATTACACTTAAACCATATCATTGAGCTTCCCAAGTGTAGTTGGAAAGACAACAAACATTTTTAAAGCCCATTTCACTTCCTAGAAGAACTAGTGTACTAGAGAACTATAGGTTCGTGGAATTCAACTAGATCATGTGTGAATGCCTTAGTGATTCATATGGTTAGGCGTAGGGGTACCTCACCACTTATCACCTTTGTATAATAAAGACTAAGAAAAAACCTATACTTTTGGTTGAACCCTAAATTTTCATAAGTTCTTAAACCTTTGTATCTAATCATTTTTAATATCTTAAGTATTCCATCTAGGATTAAGGATGTTGATGTACTTCTACTTTTTCATGGAGGAGATAGGTTAAAGTTTAAGCCATATTAGAACTTCCTTTAATATTAAATAAAGAAGCTAAGAACTACTTTAAGTAATTATGTATATGTAGTCAAAGGTCCAAAAAACATATAAACTACATGTTCAAGCTATACTGTCACCTGGAATTATTGTTAAAGATAGATTCTCAGAAGTTAAGCAAAGGTTCTTTAATAAGCTTAAAAGGGGTAAAGGTAAAATCACTAGAAAATGAAAAATCATATTTTCAAAACGAAGTTACAAGTTGAAAAACAAGAGTTTGAATCTAGCTTGAGACATTTCTATTGAATTACAATATTTATCACCAAAGAGCAAAGTTAAGATTTATTCTTTGAGTATAGTTTTTATCATAAGAGTTCAACAAGGTGAATCAGGGTTATTAAGCTTGTAGTTTCAAAAAATAGTGTCTATTATCATATGGATTAGAGCTTATGAACTTGATAAAAGTGTGATAGTTTTTTTTTGAATCTATAGCATTTTATTCTTCATGGTAGCTTAATTACTCAAGTAAATGAATAGAAACAAAAATTTGGTTCCATGAAGCTTTTACGCATTTAAAAATTGTAACCACATGAGACATGGATCCATAGCAATAAGAATGAAACTACCTGAAAGTCAGAATCAAGCTTTAGGAAAAATTAGTTTCTATGGCTTAATGAACAAATATCGTGATGATGTCAGAAGCATGTCTAGAGCTTCTTTTTGTAGAACCAAAATTTGGCTCCAAATAAAGGCTTAGTTACTAAAGAAAAAGCATTGTTAAAATCCATCATTAGAACTAATTTATGGTTCTACAATGCTCCCCACTACATAGGCTCAAGAGTCAAGCTTATACCTTTTGGACACAAAGATCTAGGATCAAGCCATAACATAGGTTATGATTAAAATTTATTCTAACCTAAAAGATAGGATTAAATGAGCTCAAAAATTTTAAATAATCAAGATTATTAGCTTTGTGTAAAGGAGCTTAAGAAAATGAATACAAACTAAATAAAATTTTAATTCATCTAGGCATAGTCAAGAATAGCAAAGTTTAAAAGAAGAAAGCTCTTAACTAGGCTATTTAGAACCAATTCATGGAACCAAAATTTGGGTATACAAGTTTGGTTCTACAAAGAAGCTCAGTTGCCACATAAGCTATGGACAACTATAATAATATAGTAAAGCTTGTAGAACCAAAAATTTGTCGTAAGGAAGGTCATGAATTTGATTCTATGAGGAAGCTTCAATTATGTCCCAACACATTAGCTGTTGAGCTCATAGTTGGTTCTACAAGTGAGTCACAAATTGGTTTTATGAAAACATTAAAATTTTTAAAAAGTTGCATTTTAAGGCTTATAGAATAAAAAAATGGTTCTACAAATGAGTGTAATAATAATTTAAGATAGCTTAGTGGGGCCTAGAATTTTAAAAAGAAAAAGAAGAAGAGAGAGAATTTGAGCTCATTGAATCAAATATGATTCTAAAGCAAAGTTTAAATTTGGTTCTACAAGCTATAATCATTTCAAAATAGTTAAATAGCTCATAGAACTAAAATGTGATTCTAAAAGAAGGCTTTAACTTTGTTCTATGAAAAAGCCCAGGGCTTACAATCACTTTGTTTCAAAAAAATATTGAACAAATAGGATAAGGTACATCACATCAACTATTATTTAGCCATAGATGAAAAAAGCTCATAGAACAAAAAATCAATTCTACAAGCCAAAGTTGAGAAGGTAAATTTGATTTTACAAGAAATATAGCATCCATCCTAAGAGAAGTTGAAGTGTCATCTATGCTTACCATATTATCAAACACTTTAGAATCAACATAGAGCTCACAATAATTTTATAATTTAGTCTTATTAGAATATTACGGTTCATAAGGAATTAAGAACAAGTAATGTGCCACATAAGAATTAATTGCTATACATAAAGGAATGCTACTATATCCCAAACAATTTGGTGGGACCGAGGAGACTCACATTTTTCTTTTAGGAGAGTTAAAAAGATTTTAGAACTAAAAGGTGGTTCTGAAGAGAAGCTCAAAATTAGTTCTACGTACAAAATCATGTAGGGCCACATCAACATACAACCCATTAGGGTAATAAAACAAAATGTAGAGTCAAAATTAGATATCAAGAGGAAAGGTAAGTTAAAAGGATCCCAATCCACAAAAAGCCACTAGAACAAAAACTACTTATAAGGTTCAACTTAGGATAATAATGCCATATTAGTAGAGCCTTGTAGAACCTAAAAATTGTTCTAGAAAGAGATTGAAGTTTGATTATACAAGAAATCAAGTGGGCTCATGAAAGCTCAAGAAAAGAATTATTAAACTAGATTCCAATTAAAAGAATGTGTGTTTCAAAAATCTTAACATTGGTTTATAATAAAACCCTAATAGCATAAATTTAGGAAAAACTTAGTTACTCACATCTACAATTCAAACCCCATATCATTTGAGCTATATCATTATGTCACATTGATTTTTAAAAGTCTAGAGATTCAACGATTACTTAAATAATTTGAATTCAAATAATTAGAAAGAGTAGTTCAAAAATTTAAGAGATTATAGGGCTCTTAAATAAGTGGAAGTGATTAATTTAAACACCCTAGCTTGACATGAACAAATTAAATTTGGGGCTCTTTTCAAATGAGCAAAAGCTTATTAGATGAAAGTATTGAACCTTCAAATTAGTACTTTGAAAGCAAAGTTATAGAGCATAGAGTGAAGCTACAAAGATAAGAGCAAATATTAAACCAAGTTTCAAGATTTTTAACATAAGTCCTAG
Source organism: Gnetum montanum (assembly GCA_015680685.1). Lineage (NCBI taxonomy): Eukaryota > Viridiplantae > Streptophyta > Gnetopsida > Gnetales > Gnetaceae > Gnetum > Gnetum montanum. The sequence goes on from MNCI01010894.1 coordinate 1,094,455, forward strand.
CTCTCAAGGTTTTTAGATTGTCTTACAAAGAAAGAGAGGAAGCATCCTAGAAGTTTTAAGATATCAACATTTTTGAATTTTCTAATTATTTATAGCTCTTCAAGCTTAATATCTTTTAGCTTTGATAATGGATTAATGTTGGGTGCTTTGAAGTAGAATAGGATGAAGACAATTTATTTGAATTTGATGAAAATCATGACCTTATTAAAAAACTTATTCTTGTAGATGAAAAATCCATGGAGGGATGTAGTTAAATTTACAAGAAAAATGATTTTCACAAGCTAGGATTTCAACCAAGGGTAAATATAATTCAAGATGTAATCATTAGATGAATTTTTGAAATCACATATGAGAAAGATAAGGTCCATTTCAGAGGTAATTCTAAGTGATACATTGACATTAGTTCCAAAAAACCCTATGAATTATATGCTATTGTAAAGCTAGACATTAATGAGGATGAGGTGTAGTAGATCAATGAAGAAGTATTAATTAGTAAATTTTGGCTACATCCCAAAAATAAAAAAATTTTAAGATCATACCATAACAACTCATGGAAAATGTTGTCCTTTTGATATGCCAAAACCTTAGAAAATGGAAAATGTGGAAAATGTGCTTATGGTATTGCTAGGCTAAAAAAGAACATGAAAAGAGCACAATCATGAGCTTTGAGGGTGATAAGATGATATTGTAACAACAAGAGCTAAGTTGTTAAGATGAGAGCTTGGATTAAAAAATGAGAATTAGGATAAAAATGAGAATTAGAATGAAAAAATAAGAGTTTAGATGCATATCTAAGATGAAACAAAGTCTCAATTAGAAAACAAAGTCTACATGCCAAAAAGAAGATGTTTAAGATGTGCTGAGATATTCTAAATGTAAGTGGAATTTTCCAGAGTTCAAAGTGTAGTTGTAAGCCAAACATGCTACTTGTTAGTAGGATGTCCCAAGTGAGATGTCCCACCTAAATGTGACCTATTTGCAGATAGATGTTCCATGCATGAATGGGACTTCCCAACTAGTTGTTTCCTAGCTGTCACACAAATTCTGAGTTGGATTCAAAAAGTAAAAGGTTATAAAACAAAGTGAAATTCTTAGGAAACATAAAAGCACTATTCATTGATCAATCTCATTATTGTATATCAAGTGAATTATATTTGTTCCTCATTTTCCCATCATTTGTGTATTGTTTTATGTGTGCTTAAGTGTAAGGAATTTGTAAAGTAAGATACATTTTCTTCTTGATTCTTTTTCTCTCCTTGTAGCCTTGTCGGGTTGATGTGCTTCTTGTAATAAGGCATCTTATAAGCTTGTTGGGACCTTGCAGGGTTGAGTATGTTTCCAATGTGAAAACACTCTAAAGTAGAGCTTACATTTTTATAAAGTTTATGGGATTCTTGAAACCAGATTTTAAGCTTATTGGGACCTTGTGAGGTTGAGTGTTTTTTTTAGCAAGAAAACACTCCAAGTGGAGCTGAAATATTGTAAAGATTGTGGTATCTTTTAAACTACTTTTTGAAGGAACAAAGTCTAGAGGTGTGCAAGGATTCTACCTGTAGAGTGTGGACGTATCCAGGTTGGGAAACCACATAAATTTGTTTGTGATTTTGGTCATATTAGTTGTTCAAATTGGGAAGCTTATTCAATTTACCTTCTAAGTTCTTGATCCTCAAGTGATATTAGAGCTCAATACTCTTAATTTCAGAGCTTAACATCTTAAGATTGAATAATGGAAGGGACATCTTACACCAAGCCACCTATGTTCAATGGAATTGACTTTGTGTACTAGAAAGCTAGAATGCAAAGATTCTTTGAATCCATGGAGTTCAAATTCTGAGAGCCTATTCTTAAAGGGTACATAGCACCCATCAACAAAACCACCATAGCTACTAAGCTAAGAAGGAAATGGACACAAGATGAAAGAGATAAATTNTACCTACTAAGCTAAGAAGGAAATGGACACAAGATGAAAGAGATAAATTCATGTTTGATTCAAAAGGAAAAAATTGTCTTTATTGTGCTTTGAGTAAATATGAATTTAATAGAGTAGCTGGATGCAAAACTACTAAAGAAATTTGGGAAACACTAGAAGCAACATATGAAGGTACATTAGTTGTAAAACAATGAAAGCTTCTAGTTTTTTAAAGTGAGTATGATAAATTGAAAATAAAAGAAAGAGATAAGATTAAAGAATACTTTGCAAGAGCCAATGATCGTTTTGTAGCCAACTAAGGAATGGATAAGATTCTACTCAAAAATGATGTTATCATCAAAATGATAAGAACCTTGTAGCCAAAATTCAGATCCAAGGTAACAATCATGGAGAAAATAAAGGATTTTTCAATCCTAAAATTTGAAGAGCTACAAAGTGCACTCATAGCATATGAGATGAATCTCATAAGTAAAGGTGCAATTAAGGAAAAGTCCATTTCCATCAAGAGTTTATTAAAGGAGAAGGATCCACTTGAACATGAAGTGAATAGTGAGGATGAATTGGCTCTCTTGTCAAGGAGATTCCAAAGATTACTTACAAGCAAAGGCAAAAGCTTCAACCAACCTAACATTAAAGGTAAAGAAAGAGGTAAGAATTTTAAAAGTTAAAATCTTGATACATTCTCTATAAAATGTTAGGTTTATGATGGTAGAGACCATGTGGCCTCAGAATGTCCAAGTGTTGGCAGGTTTGTAAAGAAGAACCAATTCAAAGCTGATATGAAAAAGAAAAAAATTCTACACTAGTTGAGATGATGAAAAAAAGTGAGGAGGAAGTAGATGATACTACAACATATTCACATCTTATATGCATGACCCTTATACATGAAAATTATATAGAAGTCCTTGAAGAGTCTAAAGGTAAAGATGACAAAAAGGTATATTGAATTGCATGAAGAAATTATTACTCTACATTATTTACTTAGAAAATAAAAAAAATATGCATAGAAAAGAGAATGAAATTTCTAAAATCTATACTATATGCTCCACTTTAAAAAGGGAACTCTCAAATGTAAAGGCTGAGTTTCAATTACTAATCCATTTATATGAGTAGAAGTATAGAGATACACAACATGCAAAGACTAGCAAAAATTAGGAAGCGACTCAAAATTAGCATAACGATGAAAACCTAAAGGAGGCTTCTCAAAAGAACTCTTGTACAAGTTTGGTATCATCTAAAAGGAGAAAAAAGACTAGGTTTGATAACCCTATCCAAATTAAAGATATCCTATATTTTTGCTATAAAGTATGTAGCCATAAATAAGGTTATTATCAACCATCTATAGAGCAAAATAACTTAGCTACTTGGTCTTTTCAAAGGAAGTCTAGTAAGTGTAACTTGCAGGGTACAAAAGCTTGGAGAACTAATGAACAAAAGGAAGGAATGGTCTCTAATGAAATTAAATGATTAGTACCCATAACTAGCAAAAATTGGCAGCCCTTTCATTTTGAAGAACATAAGCATGATAGAGTAGAAACTTCACATGATGTTGGAGAATAAAATAAAGACGTTGATCAAAGAAAAGGTAAGAAATAGTTGCATGCTAAGGAGGTACTCTATGATGGATGACGTTTTCTCAAACTTCATTAATCATGTTCATGCTAGAAAGCAAGCAAGGTAGGTAATGGTAGGTCTGTATTCTTTCACTTTCTAGATCTAGTATAGATTATTCCATGTTTATAAATGTCACTAAACAAGAAATTCATTTAATGGATGCTCTTGAAAATTCTTGGTTATCCAAAGAAAATCTCACTTGATCTTGCAAGAGTTGAGTTGCAAATGAAAGCATATGATCATCAAAGTTTAAATGAATATTGATGTGAAATTATCTCAAGGGAGGAGCAAGGTATAAAAATTCACAAGGTAGTATCTGGTAAGTTTGCATCACCTCACTAGTGTTAGAACATATATACCTTGTAATTCAGCTCATATGATGTAGATATTATGCTTGTATTATTTGTTGGGTTGTAATATGTTAAAGTACCAAATGTTTTTGAAATATTTTTAATGAATATTGATAAAATAAGTTTTGGGTCCTTAACTAGTATGTAATGGTTTCATGTAGTTTAAGATCCTTAACTGCTATTCATTAATAAGAAGCTATTTGTTGAACATCCAAAGGAAAGTTATTGTGTTGGTATCTATGTTGAAAATTTTTAAAAATAATTTTTTTCATAGATACTACTAATGGGAGACTTTGGTTTTCAAATGTCTCCATACTTGATCTTGGTGTGACATTGCAGATTTGTTGATAGGTTGCACAATTTGATGGGTTTCAAGAATGCATATCTACAAAGGAATGATGACAAAAGGAAGGAATTTCAAGAAATAGATGCATTGCAAAAGTTGGAAGCACTTATGTAGGAGGAGCCTGTACCTCATCAATAGTCATTAATCTTTTGGGTTACCAATGTAGGGGGAGTCTTCAAAGAATCTCATTGAAAGATACTCAAGTTGCAAGACTTTCACTTCTAGCACCAGAAAATGAGAAAGAAAACTTTTATTCATATTGAAATTTGGTAAAGTTTCTAAGGTAAATGTGTAAGCTAATTTTGGTTAATTTTTTTGGATCTTTTACCTAAATATGGCTTTTATTGGTGCAAACTCTTGAAATTGATATGCTTGTATTAAATTACTTTATAAGCATTGTATTAAGGATATGATTGATTGTGCTTAATATTTTTTTCAATTTGTTAAGATTATGCCATTTTAACTTTATATGAATACTATATCTAAGGTATTCAAAGAAAAATAGGTTTTCTCTCTCTTCTTGGTCATGAAATATACATGTGGTATCTTTTTGATGATGTCCAAAAGGAGAAGAATATGTTTATCATAAGATCATAAGATATGTGTATTGGATATTTGGTGAAGACTATTTGTTAAGACTTGGCCTCTATTGTGGATATAATCTTCATAATTATAAAATCTTGGCCTATATAGTAAATAGTGATTTTTACTAATGACTTATGATCATTATTTCAGATATAGGACACTTGATCTTCAATGATTAGCCTTTGGTACTAAATGAAAATATTATAGATTCCTATTTGAAAGATTCTAATTATGTATTCTTGTGTTTAAATGGTTTATGGTTTATGTGATGTGCTTTATATGTTTAGGAAGCTCTTAATAGAATGTGGAAAATGTGCTTGTGGTCTTGTAGGGCTAAGAAAGAACATGACAAGAGCACAACTGTGAGCTTCAAAGTGACAAGATGAGATTGTGATAATAAGAGCTAAGTTAAGATGAAAACTAGGATGACAAAATGAGAACTAAGATGATAAAACAAGAGCTAGGATGACAAAATGAGAGCTATGATGTTAATATGAGATGATAGAAAGTCTCAATTAGAAAATGAAGTCTACAAGCCAAAAGAAGGTGTTTCAAGATCTACTATGACATTTCAAATGTTAGATGAATGTCCCAAAGTTCAAAATGTAGCTGCAGACTAGATGTCACAAATTGACAGGAGATGTCCCAATTACTACTATGACATCCAAAGTGAGACGTCCTAATATTCTATGGGATGTTCCACCTAGATGTGAGTTGTTTGCAGATAGAAATTTCAAGTACAAATGGGATGTCCCAACTAGCCATGAACTAGCTATTGCATGAATTCTAAGGAGAAGTTGAAATGTAAAAGGCTATAAAACAAATTGGAATTCTTAGGAAACATAAAAGTACTATTCATTGATCAATCTCATTATTGTATATCAAGTGAATTATATTTGTTCCTCATTTTCCCATTATTTTTGTATTGTTGTATGTGTGCCTAAGTGCAAGGAATTTGTAAAGTAAGTTACATTCTCTCCTTGTAGCCGTATCGAGCTAATGTGCTTCTTGTGAAATGGCATCTTGTAAGGTTTTTGGGACCTTATGAGGTTGAGTGTGTTTCCAACATGAAAACCCTTCGAGTGGATCTTACATCTTTGTAAAGGTTGTGGGATCCTTGAAACCAAATTTTGAGCTTATTGGGACCTTAAGGGTTGAATTTTTGTCCAACAACAAAATACTATGAGCAAAGCTCAAACATTATAAAGGTTGTGGTGCCCTTTAAACCACTTTTTGAAGGAGAAAAGTCTAGAGGTGTGCAAGGATTCTACCCTTCAAGTGTGCACATATCCAAGTTGGAGAAACACATAAATTTATTTGTAATTTTGATCATCTTGGTTGTTCAAATTGGGGAACTTATTAAATCCTTCTTCTAAGTTCTCAGTCCTCAAGGTTTTCATATAAAATGTTCATTTCAAATTTTAATTTTTTAAGGTAGAAAATTAATTTTATTAGGGATTCTTACCTTTGGACAATAGTAACACTAAAAAATGGTAGAAATTTCTTTCATGTGTAATATATGAATGATGTATTATAGCAATGCCTTTCCAAAATTCATGAGCAAGGGACAAAACGTCCTCTATATTCTTTTTTGATGAATTAGATTTTGAACAAGGTTTCTAAGCTAGTGAATACAATTCCTATTTTGTAAGCTATGCCTCATAGCATCGAGCTTGACTAGAAGACCCTTGCTATGACTTTTTCCAAATAATTTATTAGAAAAGCTATCTTAATCCATAGGTTCTAAAATTTTTGATAAATTTCATATATTCCACATTATTTAGATTTATTTTGGAAGCCTTTTCACATAGGATAGATCATCAAATAGTTGAAGATTTTAAGAAAAAATTTCATGGAAACTATTTTTCTTCATGTGAGCTTTACAATGTTAATGATAGTTGGTTTCATAGGGTAGGCTTGAAAGCTTCCAAGATTTGTTACATCATATTTGGTAACTCTAGAAGTAGGTAGATAGATGTGGAAAAACCCTATGTGATATGATTACAAGCATAAGAAATTGTCCATAAAATCAAGGAAAATATTATAGGCAAATTTTTGCTAGAAGGCTAATATTTAGGTATCAAGGAATCCATGGTTTGCTATTTTATATTTTTTAAAATTTAAAAAATCATCTTGGTTTTAATACCTCATTAGTGTATTTTTGCTAAGAATTCATCATAATTATTAGAACTTATTTTTCATTTACTTTAAGTTTAACATGTAAATAATTAATTACACCATATTTAGATTCAATGGAATGGGTCTTAAAAGCTAATTCTACATAAATTAAAGTCTAATTTTTCAAATCACAAACAAATTACAATTTTTTTAACTCTAGTGCAAAAACCTAACTTTTTATCTAGATATGATAATTGAGTTCTTTTCTTGCCTATTATCTAGTTTTATCATTCTAATCAATGGCTAGGACTTTTCGTTGCTTGATTTGAAGTGATTAATTATTTTCTAAAAACATGTAAAATATAGACTAAGGCATTTTAGTTATAGTTAAAATTAAAATTTCAACTATTCTTAAGTACTAATAATTATTTTTCATGATGTGTTGGTACTAATATCTCTTTTAGCATCTTTATTTAAGCACTCATATTTAGCTCATCAATAATGATTTGGCTCATAAACATAGTATTCAAGTAGTAGACAGGTGATTTGCAAATATGATTTTCAAACTAATGAGTAATGGAGGTATCCTAATACTCTACCATACAAGTCATGAGTGTCTGCATGTGAGTAGATCATAATCTACAGATGGATAGTGTACTTATGGTAGTAATTGATGTTCATTTTGAGATTGATGTCTTTCCACTTCAAGTCAGTGAAATTTTAGTTTATGGTTTAACTCTTAGTGAGGCATATGATTGCTTAATGTTGTAAGGCTCTTAATGCTCCTAAAGGTAAACATGATTAGATAAAATCATAAGTCTAGTTACTTAGAAAAGCATAAATCTAACTTAGCCTAGTGTGATGGATATCTGGTTCTAGTCTACTATACATGCCTTGGACTCATGTACTTATCACTAGGATTACCAAGTAGTATTACTGTTAAGAAAATTAAGCAATGCCACTAATGGGTTATAAGATAACTACAATTAGCACTCAAAACTAGTTGTATTCATTCCACTTACTAATAATGTGTAAAGTAAAGTGCTTGAAATGTAAAGGATTAACTAAGAAAGAGAGAAAATTATTCTAAGTAAATAAATAGAAGATTGAGTGGATGCTATAATGATGAAAAGCAATCTTGATCATTATTTTCAGTCATTAATTGTGTTCAAGTAGAATTCAATTGAATAAGAACATCATACAACTACTTAACACCACACTATGGGCATTCACTCTATCGCTAAACTACAAAAACAAACTGTAAGAATCTAGATAAGGGCTAGAATTAAAAGTTCATATTTATGCATCCAAGTGCTAGTATTTTTAGGGTTGCATAGATCTCGAGACATCACATTAATGATGATGTAGGATGGGCTATGACATCATAACTACAATATCACATTACAATAAAAATTGATTTTAACACACCCTCACGACTGATTGGAAACTCATCCTTGAGTTAAAACAAAATGAGGATAGAGTCCCTTACAAAATTAGAAGGTAGACTTAACTTGACATAATTGACTATTTACATGACTTTGTGAATGCCACATTGGTGTGTTTACAAAATGACTTGGTAACATGACAAAAGAAAACAATGCAAAAAAAGATAATGTAGCTTGATGTAGCCTTATGTTCCTAGTGGTGGAGGCTCTTCTATCAAATTCTTCCCTTTATCATCAAGCTTTTGGAATTATTAATGGTTCAAGAGTGCCTGAAGTTTTTCCTTCTTTATCCTTGGATCATGTACCATCTGTAACAACGGAAAACGTCAGTTGCTAGAAACACCAAGTGGATCTCCGTGTTCATAGTTTTAACCTCAAATCCGCGTGAGGGCCATGTTGGAGAAAATGAATTTGAGGTTTCCTGAATGGTCTTGCCGATTAGACAGGGACTTACTTAATCAGTAAATTTGTTAATGATCATATAACGAGGCAATGAAGATGATCTGTTCCAAGATTGGATCTCGAAGGCAATGAAGATGATGTAAATTATGCCAAATGATTATGGAATTCAATGTAAACAAGGTGCAATGAATTGAATTTGAAATATGCATGATCCTGTGACCCGAGATCTACCTTATAGATAAATATAGTAAATACAATAGGATTTACAAGAAGACTTCAGTTTAGACGAAGTATCCGCCACTGACAAGAAGCTAAATCAGAGGGTAAACAAGCAAAGGTCAGTCTACCTTGTTCTAGCCAATTTGGGTGCAAGGGAGTCAAGCTCGAAGCAAAATTTCTACAAACTTAAAGTCTCTGGTCAAAAGCTTCTCTCTGTCATCATCAATGATCTTCTTGTCGTCTTGCCAATCTTTTGCCAAAAATGTCAAAAATTGCCAACAACTGCCAACCCTTTGATCGTTGTCAACTGGAGTATTTATAAGATTAAGATTAGGAGAAAAATGCATTTAGATGATGCATGTTCTGGGCCCACAAAATATCGTTGACTTGATGTGCTGTAGTTGAAGCTTGTGACGTTACGCTGCATTACGCTGCATTACGCTCCGAAGCGTGGTATAGCGTAACCATCGTTCAAGAAGAAGGTTCATTTGGCCTTCTCTTTTGCACTAAACAAACTATCCTGCGACTATGCTATGATATGCTGGAAAGCATGTCATGGCATAATCACTGCCACCACCTGGATAAGTAAATTGCGCTGCTTGCGTTACGCTACATTACGTTGTGTAGCATAATGTGGCGTAGCACGACAAAAGTTAAGATTCTTGAACATGGCAAACTTGCATAAAGTTGAAGTGTTATTGCTGCACATCCCTTGTTCTGTTCTGTTTTCTTGGAGTTCACTATGCTGGGCTATGTAGCGTAGCGTAGTAGGCCCTTAGTCGAAAAGAGAAAACTTGCTGAGATGTGCTGCTTGTTGAAAATCCTTGCCTAAGCCTCGAGACTTTGCTGAATCATCGAGGTCTCGAAATTTCATGGTGTTTCAATGGTCCCTCTTTGTTGATGTTTGGAGGACTTGCTCGAGAGATTTCAACAAAGAATACAAAACACCATAGAGGTAAAGACATCAATAGCATCCGCAGGTGGCTACTTGGATTTTGCTTTGTCAAGCTTGGAAGTGCAAAGACGAAAATGCAAGGAGTAGGAGAGGATTTTATAGTTATGAGGGAGGGAGGTTCAGGGAAGACTCGAGTGTGAGTAGGATACTTCACAAACATGCTATTAGGCATCTTCTCATGGGTGTTTTCCCGAGAGGTTACTGTACTGTACTGTATATGCGAGGCTTGCTTGGATGAGTTGCGTTACACCCATATGGCCTGGATGAGTTGTGTTTCATCCATTTTTCTTAGCTTTGCCCATCTGCTTTTTTTTTTGAAATATAGATGCTTTCCATGAGGAGAGTTGCGTTATGCCAATTCATGGATGTGATGATTATCATGTGCAAAAGACTTCTTGTACACTCACATTCTGTACAAATGGGAGGAGAGGATAAGGGTAGTTGTAAAGATAAGGGGAGGAGAAAGTAAGATAATGTGCCTGGTGGGGAAAAGGGAAGGGTCTGCACTCCTAACTAGTCAGGCTAGTCTACTCAACCACCTCAAAACACTGTGACACCTCACCCTCCTAGTGAATGCATCTTTGGAGAACACTATCATAGCAAGTGACCTGCAAAGCATAACAAAGAATATAGAACAAAGCAATCGTCTTAATCGCTGGGGAGGCTATTGAAACAAGTGCTGTATGAAGCGAAAAGGAGAGCGTAGGCCATGGGGAAGGAACTGTAGCAATAGGCCATGGTCCCTTTATTGAGACCGCAGCTCACGAATTCATCATCGATAGCCAGATTCATCTTATCCATTTAGCTAGGAAAGGAGTTAGTCAGATAAATCTGCTGAGCCAGAGTCCAGTGGTGGTGATGACTGGAGGTAACCAAGGTTATGGGTGACCATAGTTTCCTTGGGACTCTAAGTGGCAAAGCTCCCAGAAGTTGTAGCTATAGAGTGGCCATTGTAGCGGCATCTCCGAGGGGTCAGTAGTATGCCTTTTGGCATATCTGAGGAATCGGTAGAATGCCAGGAGGGTAGTAGTGTTGCATATGTTCCAATGCCCTACCCATTCTGTCTAGTAGGGATGTCGTGCAAGAATGATCAGGCTCACTTGTTTCGTGGATATGTTGGTAGATTCTAGTTTTAAGTCCTGGTAGACCGTTGTTGCTAGTTTTAAGTCTCAGCAGACCATGGTCTCAGTTTAAAGTCTGGGCAGACTGAAGTGTGCTAGTTTTACATCGTAGTAGATGGTGGAAGAGCTAGTTTATGGTCCCTACAGACTGTGCTGTGGGTGTCAGTTTTGTGTCATGACCTAGGGACAAGTCTATGCTAGTTTAATGTCTCAGCAGACGGATGCTTACCTTTCCAATTTCACGTCGTGGCGGACGGTCAAAAACTTTGCCAGTTTAGCATTGTGGCGGATGCATGCAAGAGATTGCCAAATTTATGTCGTAGTGGATGAGTACAACACCGCCAGTTTTACATCATAGTGGATGTTTGTTACAGCATCAATTTTACGTCGTAGCAGACATTTATTACCTTGCGTTTGAGCTGAACTATCGTCTAAATGTGATATTGCTTCAGGTACACGTGATTCATTGGATTTGGAAGTTTATTGCCATCGATGTCCACTAGCCTGAATGCTCCATTACCATATGTGTTGACGACTAGAAAGGGGCCTTCCCAGCTTGTAGAGAATTTTCTTACTGGTTCATGAACGGCCTTAAGAACCAAGTCTCCCTTCTTGATTGGTCGTTGATGCAGGTTGTGATGATGCTTATGTCATTTCTTGTCTTGATATTTTTTGATGCTGTTGAGCATCTGGATGCGTTTCTCCTTCACTAATTCTAGATCCACGATCTTGGACTCATTGTGTTGAGTCTCATTTATAACCATGGAGAGGACCATCCATAGTGAGGAAACCTGTAGTTCCACAGGTAACACTGCTTTAGATCTGTAGACTAGGCTATAGGGTGTTTTACCGGTAGCTGTTCTGCATGTCGTATGATAGGCCCATAGCATGTAGAGGATCTTTTCATGCCATCGATTCTTGTTGCTGCTGAGCATCTTTTTTAGTAAATTAATGACCACCTTTTTTTTTGCCTCTGCTTGACCATTTGCTTATGGATAGTAAGGAAAGGAAAAAGATTTCTTAATACTAAGGTTGTTGCAGAAAGATATAGTTTCGGCACTACTAAATTGTGGCCCATTGTTGATCACAATAGTCATGGGAAGCCCAAATTTGGTTACTATGTTATCCAAGATAAAATGGAAAACCTGTTGAGATGTAATCTTTCGTAAGGGAATAACCTCGACCCACTTCATGAAGTACTCAGTGGCGGTGATAATGAAGCTATGTTCTGCGAAAGACTTAGGCACGATGGAGCCTATGATGTCTAGTCCCCATTGTTGGAATGGCTAAGTGATCTGTGTGATATGTAGCTTAGTCAGTGACACATGTATCAAATTTGCGTAATGCTGGCATGTGTCACATGTCTTAACTTTGGTAAGGCAGTCTCGTTCCATGTACGGCCAGTAATACCCTAAGCATCTAATTTTAGTAGCCATGGCTCGCGGAGCTATGTGTCCTCCACATAAGCCCTCATGGACTTCGCTAACTATCCTTTGTGCTTGGTCACTATTAATGTAGGTTAATAATATGCCATCAAAAGAGCGCCTACATAGAGTACTGTCTCTAATGATTACATATTGCCTGGCATGCTTGTGAATTACGTCCTTTTGTGTAGATGTCAACTCATGTGGTGGTTCTCCATGTAGAAGGTAGGTTTTAATGTTATTGTACCATTTCGGTGTTCCTTCCGTACTTAAGGAAGAGATTTGCACCGCTTGGATGACAGGATCTGTACATTCCATCATTAAAGCAGGCTAAGTGGCAAACAAATGTGGAGGCATGTTTAAAGCTAGAGTAGCTAATGCATCAGCTACAGTGTTCTCACTATGCAGCACATGTCAGATGTTAGTCGTTGTAAATTGCTTCAGAAGATCTTTAGCCATATCGCAATAGGGCTATAGATGCACAGATTTTCAAGCATAGACTTCTATGATTTGATTGATAATAAGCATTAAATCACCTCAGATTTCTAGGTATTGGAAGTTCAGTTCTTTGGCTGCTAATAATCCTCTAAGGAGTCCCTCATATTCTGCCACATTGTTTGTACAGGAGAACGCCAGGTGGTAAGCCAATGGGCAAACATCCTCAGGGGAAAGCATAATGATGGCGGTAGCACTACCACCTCTAGTAGTCGAAGCTCCATCGAAGTATAACGTTGCTTTGAGGCCTATTGATACAAGGCTTAAACTATGTACATGTTCGTCAGGAAACCCAGGCTCTATCATGGCCTGATCGTTAACAGGTGATGTCACAAGCTGGTCAACTATTGCTTGGCCTTTCATGGAAGATTGGTCAACATAGTGCAAGTCAAATTCTGCTATGATGGATTTCCTACTGGATATCCTACTGCTCTCGTATAAATTGTTTGTGATTGCGTATAGAATGTTGTTCTTGCAAATTATGTTAACTTAGCTACGATAAAGATAGTGTCTACATTTCTTGAGTGCAAAAACCAATGCTAAGTAGTTACGCTCTACTTCATTGTACCTCATTTCGTATGTAAATAGAGCATGACTTAGATAATAGATAGGGATTTCTGACCCTTCGTCCCTCTTTTGATATAACAATGTAGCTATAGACACATCTGAACTTGTCAGGTAGATGTAGAAAGGTTGATCCCTTTGTGGTGGGAAAAATTTTGGCAAATGTAGTAGCTCTTTCTTTAGGTTGTCAAACGCACGTTAACAGTCCTCAGTCCATTCAAAGTTAACTCCCTTCTTGAGAAAATGTGCATAGGATATAATTTGTTCGTTAACCTCAATATGAACCTCCTAATAAATTGTGACCTACCTTGCAACCCACGCAGTTCTTTGAGGTTCGTAGGTGGTATTAGGTTAACGATGACCTTAACCTTGTCGGGGTCGACTCGTATGCCAGCCTCTAATACTACAAACCCCAACATGCGTCCAATTTTGACTCCGAAAACATATTTTTTTGGGTTGAGCCATAGGTCGTGCCTGAGACATCATTTAAGGATTACCCCTAGGTCCTCTGGGTGATCTTCCAACTTCTTAGATTTAACAGCTATGTCGTCTATGTAGTCGTTCAATCTCTGTAAGAGGTAATCGCTAAAGATATACGTCATGGCGCATTGATAAGTTACTCCAACAGTTTTTAGCCTGAAGGGCATCATGGTATAATAGAAAGTTCACCAAGGGATCATGAAGGTTGTAGTCAATTGATGTTCTGGGTTGATATGGATTTGATTATATTCTGAAAAACCATCCATGAAGGATAGTAATGCGTGTCTAGCTATTGTATCGATAAGTTGGTCAATACCTGGTAATGGAAAATTGTCTTTAATAGTTGCTTTTTTTAGATCGCGGAAGTCTATAAAGATGTGTATTCCTCCCATTTTCTTTTAAACAACAATAATGTTTGATACCCAATCCGAATAATCAACCATGTAGATGAAACCAGCTTGATATAGCTTGGTGATTTCATCATGCACTGCCAACGTGATTTCAGGCTTAATCTTCTGTGCTTTCTATCTAACCGCTTTGATACTTGGGTTTAATACAATGTTGTGTTATATCAATCGCGGGTATAAACTCGGCATGTCTTTGTATGACCATGCGAACACTGTAATGTTATCTTGGAGCACTCGAGATATATCGCTCTGCATTTGTTGGTCAAGGAGGGAACTAACCCTTAGATTTTTACTTTCTCCTTTGTGCGTAACCATAGAGACCTCAGTGAGGGAATCCTCGGTTACATCACCAGCCTCTAAGTCTAGGGTTAGGGTTCAGGCCAAATGTTCTGGCCAATCTAGGGATAGGATGCTATGGTTATGTAACAAGAGGAAGCGTCAGTTCCTATCATTACAAGGTTAGTATGTCTAAAAGGATTTCTAGGTATTAGCATAAGGTTTCTACAAACTATGATAAAAGGTATAACGTGGCGTGTCTAGTGTGTTGGGACATCTGATTTAGGATTTTGTGCAGAATGTAGTTAATGCCATCGATTTACGAGACGATAAGCTATGCATTAGTTTAGGGTCTTTTTGGACCATCATCAATGCGATATCTACGAGATTAATGATGTGATCTTTACAATTCATGTGGAATTGACATGCTTCCATTTTGAGAAAGTTCTATGTTGATCGAAAATGAAAACAACAAGTTTTCACCATCTCGTTTATAAGTAGACTATTTGTCCTAAGAGCAAACTGTAAACATTGCGAGGTTGAGCTAGGCTAAAGCAGAAGGAGAGCGTAAGTAGACGATTTTGTGAAGGCTATTCAGGAATAACCATGGCATCAAAGACCAAAGGCAAACATGCCAAGTTGATGAGGATCGATGAAGTGCAGGAAAGCTTGGGCTGAATTTCAAAGGCTTGGGTCGATACTTGGGAGGCTACTCCACTTTCCCAGTAAGTTGTTTTTCGGCTTTCCTTGTGTGATTGTTGTTTTTGCTATCACAACATCGTAATTGTATTTTTGCCGAAGATGTGCACTGTGTTGGATGTCGATACCTGACTGTGCTAGCTATGCTACTCGAGTTTGTAATATTACCCCAACCATCATTGTCAAAGATAGACCTTGCACCGTTGCAAAGGTTTGGGTGATTTTGGTAACGCATCTCTAGCATAACATGTGATTTACTGGGAGTCAAGATAATGAGTATCCTAGTGTTGTGTAATGGATTTTTATGAGCCATTTTTGATTTATTTGGATCTGACATTTTTAGTATGTCTAAACTTCTTTTTCTAATGGTAGTGTGTTTTATTGTAAAGGATTACGCTAAGGTCCATCCTGATCGTCTTGGACATTGTGGGCGTTCTGTGTTGTTTACATGTCCTTGCGGCCAATGTTCCTCCTCACCATGCTCATGTAGGGGAAGAGGCGGTTTGGTTCTGGCAAGGCATGAGGGAATTATTGCAATTTTTGTTGTGTAATTTCAGTGTAATTATTTGGTCACATCTACTGACCGAGACAGCCAACGCCATTTTGGAGATGCTACTAGTTGGGTCTATGCAGGGCATCTTAATGTTTTTGGTGGACGACTCAATCGAGACTGTGAGGGCACAAGACCATGAACAAAGCACCAAGGGTTTGAGTCATTTATCTTGGATCTGGGAGATGCTCAGGTTTGATTGTTATCATGCCTACAACACGCTGTTCGTGGCTTGTCATCTCACGACCTATTTTCAGAATCCACCTGGCATCGTGTATTATGCTGGTGGGTAAGTGTTTTCAAGGTGTTGTGATGTGCTAACTGTTGTTTGAGTTTGCATCAAGTATAAAAAATTGTTTACATTCTATGATGTAGGTTTTTTATTGATGCTAATGGTCTCCAAGGTGATACGGACATGTTATCTATAGCCGAAACGGCCATAAAGGAATTCACTTCCATCAGCAATGTGCATACTCGTGTCCTAGGACAACTAGGATTTGAAATTCAACACTATCCTATCCGTTATGCCAGATTCTTTGCCAAGTGTAGAGACTCTGGATGGCTAGATAAGGAGTGGACTTTGGATCATCCTATCACCATTGACGATGTACAAGAGAAAATCCTAGCATTTCCTTTGCCCTATTGACATGGTGAGGTATGCTATGGTGATCAATTGTATGACCTTAAGGAGTAGGAATAGTGTATAAGATTTTATTATTTTGATGTTTTGTCTAAATTTTTGTTTTATGTTCATAGTTAGGGAAACACGGGAGGTCACGATGATAGCTTCTGGGTGAGGTGAGCAATCTCTTTTTTCTCTATGGTGACATAAAAGAAGTGTAATGTTGGCTCTACCACAGAGCAGCCCCAGCTGTCATAACCAATAACCTCTGAGAAGCTGGACCGATGGAGCTATTTCTAGCTGTAACCCCCAATCTCATAGTAGCTAAAATGTTAACCCTAGTCAACTTCTTCAGCGAAGAAGCCAAGCGTCTTAACATGCGCGTGTGTATGAGTTTTGATATTGACGCTTGACTATTCGCCATTTTTTTGGCATTCCTTTTGATGGCCTTCCGGTGGAAGAAAGGTCAAAGAGAGGTTCTAAGCATCAGAAGGACATAGAGGAGTGGCTAGGGGTTAAAAAGGAACCAAAAGGCATCCTCACTAATAAATTTCAGCTAGATGTGGCTAATGTCATTTATCCCCTCTTCTGAGCTCGCACCTTCCCTAAATTACTCTCCTAAGAAAGAATCCTTAGCATAGAGCAGGCTTGAATCATGCGGGAGGTTATGGAGGAGGGGACACAGTATAATTGGGCCAGTTACCTTGCTGATGGCCTGCAAGATGAAATGGTTAAGCTTCACAAGAATCTTGAGTCTTGCTTCAACGTGCATTTTGCCTTTTTCATAGCTTGCTTTCGGTGTTTTGCCAAATTCTTGGTGGTTCTCAGGGATGAAGTCTGGGTGTAGCAAGATCGTAACCAGATTTCCAAACCATGGATTTCCCAGGTCTTCCACACTGTCCGATCCCAAGATCCTCTTGAAGGTATCAGAGAGTCGTTTTCACTAACGACTAAGGATCTTGTGGCACCTTGTGTGTGAGGCCAAGATAGTGTGGGTGGGGCACCTCCTTCTTACACCGGTAGTGCATCAAGGGGAAAATGCCTTGTAGTAGAAATAGTGGATTCATTAATTCAGCAAAAAAAGCATCGTCTAGCCGTGGAGTCCTCCAGCCCGACTAGCGAAGAGAGAAGGAAATTGCAAATTAAATTTCACAGGAACGATCCTCCAGCTAGTAAGTAGAAGAATGTGTGATTAGTTTATGTGTATTATGCTATGTATAGACATCATTGCATTGTGTAGTGCTTGTAAAAAGTAAATAAAGTTTTGTTTTGGTTAACTATGTTATTTGATAGAAAAAGGAAGGATGTAGAGGAATTGACCCCTGAAATAGGGGCCATAGTTTTACGGTGTGGAGAAGGGGCCCCAGTTTTGGAAAAGGAGGCCCCGGTTAATAACGTAGGAAACACATAGGCTCCTGTGTCCGAAGGGGAGATGGGCGTAGAGGACACCAAGGTCCTTTTGGATGAACCAGAAAAGGAGGAGCGATTTGTCGCTGGTAAGTTTGACCATTTCCTCGAAGAGCAATCTTCCCGCTATTACCCCTGGGGGTTTGTTGCATTGGAGCTTTGTGTTGTTGTGACACCTCAATTGGCCTTTGCCTGCTGTGCTATGTTTAACCTATTTTTTTTGCGTAATAGGCACTTCTGGTAATAGTGGCGTACCTTTGTCAGCAGTCCCGACTCAAAATTGGGGTGAAGCCCTTGATAAATTCACCTTTATGGAGGGCATTGTGAATGATATGATCGATTGCTTAAAGTGAATTGATCCTGAAATTGGTACATCACTATTGTTACGCAAGAGTTATTGGCATTGCGACATTAGGTTATTCTGTTGCATCTAACTGTTATATTTTATGTTACAGGATCTCGCCTCAAATGGAATCCCAAAGAGCCCATTAACATAGACACTACCCCTGAACCTTCACCGGAAGTGACCAAAGTGTCACACAGCCTTTACGATGAGATACGTAAATGTGTGTTACGCTGGGCCCGTTCTTCATGGGAGTGTCATAACATTAACGAAGATCTTTGGAAGAGGTTGCAGAAAATAAAAAAGGAGAAAATGGACCTAACTACTAGGGTTGAGGACCTGGAGTCCTGAAATGAATTTCTGCAAGCTCGAGAGACCAATGACAAGAATTGGTGGATAGCTGTGATTGACTACGTCTGTTATTGGATGGTTGTCAGGAACAACATCCAAGCCAGCCGTGAGCTCATTGAGCAATGGATGTAAATGGATCTCTAGCCTAGAAGAACCAAGATTGGAAGGATTTCAGCGTGAGGGTCTAAGAATGGGGGTAGGCATAGAAAGACCATAAGCACGTGTATAAATGAGAATGTGCTGCTTACCGCAAACATTACAGGGATTCCGTGGTTGAAGCATGGTCCCTTCGGCTGTTCCTCGATGTTGTCAATGCTTCTGGAGCATATGAGAACTTTTAGGAGCAAGTGACAGTAAGTGCCTCCCTTGAGAGGGAAATAACCCTCCTTGGTGGGGAGACTACTGTCCCTTCCTTCTTTCCTAAACCACCCCGATGGACTCCTGTGGAAAAGGGGAAGGTTAAGGTTGGGACTGATCTAGGAGATGCTGTTTGGATCAAGCTCACTGAGGACGAGATCATGCAACACCTATGGGTCAGCTTGGAACAAATTCCTTTCACAGCTAATGCAGGAGCATCACAGGTAAGTTGTACAACTGTTGTATTCTTGTTATGCGTAATTTCGGTGATGACGCTAATGTTTGTTTCATGTCAAATCGTAGGATTGACACAAAGAGAGTCCTCATAAAGAGGAGCGTGATGGAGATGATGGCCCTTATGAAGAGGGTCCCCATGAGGAGGAGCCTAGAGAGGATCGCCCCCATGAAGAGACACTGCACAAAAAAGGTCCTTATGAAGATGATCCTCATGAGGTGAAGGTGGAGTTAAATGACGCAAATGGAAGTGGTAATAAAGAGGATGTGTAGTGTCGCGATATTGGCCAAATGTTTTGTTAAAATGAAAGGGAATAAAGAGTAACATTCTTTGATCAATGTGATCGTAAAATAACATTTTTAATTTTTTTTGATTTTATGAAGGGAAAATGTATCGTCAGAAAAGTTATGCATTTTAGGCCACCGTGGGCCGCTAATGGTTTAAGGCCATTTCGGGCCAGGCCATCATAAGCGTAAAATAATAAATAGAATTGCCAGTTTTAGGTCATAGCAGGCCGTAACTAGTTTAAGGCCATTTCGGGCCAACGATAGTTTAAGGTCGTTTCAGGCTGAGCTACACACATGGAAGGAAATAAAAAAAATTATCAGTTTTAGGCCATAGCGAGCCATAATTAGTTTAAGACCATTTCGGGCCAATGATAGTTTAAGGCCATTTTGGGCTGGCGATAGTGAAAAAGCATAATGATAATGATGTGACATAATGGAATGTGAGCTGCGTGCTAGTAAGCAATGTGAACTGTTATAACATGTTACGTCAACATGTTTATCAATTAACCCCGCAGCTGCTTCTTGATTGTTTTTAAGCTTGGCAACGCTTATGGACGAGGAGGCTTATTATAGCGTTCCTCTATGCTACCATCTTCCCCCTAAAAGGGTAGTTCAGCCCAAGTCAAGCTCTCATTGGCCACTATGTCGGCCTATTCAACTGTTGGGACATGGGTTTGATCATCGAGGACCTCAACCTCCAAACCCTGTTCCATTTCCCTGTTGTTAACCACTTGAGGGGTCATCTTATCACCATGGATGATCAATTCCCCCCTGTGTAGGGCAAGTGGATCTCTTGATGAATGGGTGATGAAACTGCCCACAATTGAGCCAACCAAGACCTCCCTAAAATTAGGTTGAAACCAGGCATCTTCCCGACGATGATAAACACTACGTCTGTGGGGAATTGATCCCCTGCTACAAAGTTGATGTGTACCGTTCCCTTGACTTACACTCATGCCCCGTTAAATGACTTCAAATATGACGTTGTCATGGGATTGATCTAGTCGATCAAACCCATTTTATCCACTATGGAATATGGAATGACATTGGCAGTAGCCCCGTCATCTACGTGTACTCTCTGTATTCTGTACTGGCCGACTTGGATAGTGATGAACATGGTCGTTGTTGTCACCTGACCATTTTTAGGGTTGTCCTTAATGGATTCTTCATGAAATGTCAATTAGGGAGATTGTGGTTGTTTGGCAATGGGAGGAAGCATGATCGAATGGACTGCTTCTTCCTCTATGGGCAAGCTCTCGTCCACAGGTATGGATGCTAACATGCGAACCATGGCTTCACGATGCTTTTGTGATGTCATCAACAAGTCATAGAGGCTCAACGTTGTACTTTTTTGTTTAAGAGCCTGCTTGATTTGCATAAAAGTGTTGAGGAGATCATGCCCACGATCAGATTGTTTGCTACCCTTCTCTTCTTCCATTCGTCCCAGGAGATGAATCTCTCAGGGAGGAATAGTTTCTGGTTGGGGATTGTGTTGTCTTGGACTGGGAAAAGATGGTCACGTTTGCATAACATCATCTTTTTTAGAGGGTGGGGCCAAGGGTGCCAAGGCGAGGAACGTAGGCTTAGAGAACCCAAGCGTAAGGTGGTCCTTGGCTGTGTTACCTATCATACGTCCTTCTCCTTTCCTGGTAGGTTGTGATTGGGATGCTGACTTAGAGATTTTCCCCTACATAGTAGGAGAAACTGATGGCTTTGGAACCTTGATGAAAAAGGGTGCCCTAGGTGTGGGCACAGGCTGGGCTACGGCTTTACCGATAGTGGGCTATGGAACGAAGGTCTGAGATGGGGCTCAGAGGATAAAAGGTTGTCGCTGAGCCATACCCATCGATGTTGATAAGCTTGTCATCTGAGGTGGACGAGGAGGTACACACAACACAAAGGGTTGCTTTGGCAGTGCCTGGCCATCATCCTCCGTACCCACAACATTGATAGTATACTATGCATTATTTGCATTTAACAAGTCTTGGTACACATGCATGGACTGATTCTCAGGACGGACCAGGCTACTACTGTCTAGGATCAGTTTACCTTGATCAATCATGCATTGAATGTCATCTTTCAATGCCCAGCAATAATCTGTGTCATGACCACACAGTTGGTGACAGTTACAGAAATGGTCCATCCTAAAGTTTTTGGGAACTAGCGGTTCATTTGGCAGGGCTAAGGAGGGGTTCTTGAGCAGCTCACAATGCCATTTGTGGCATTTTAGATCCTCTTTAGACATCTTCTTATGTTGGATGTGGTCAATTCCTAGTAATTTCTTTAGAAGTTCTGAAGGTTTTACAAGTAGAGCCATGTATTTTGAGTGATCTTTTCGCTCAAAATTAGGCTTTGGCTATGGGGACGCTTCAAGGGTGGGTGATGTTTCTTGATGGGCACTATTTGAGCTAGTTGTGGGCTTAGCAGGCACCATAGATGCCTTTTTGTTGTTGTTTTTATTCTTAGCCCTTTCGGATACAGTTGCTACTATCATTGTTGTAGTTTTTCCCTTGTCTTTGCTCTTGTTGTGGGCATTTCTGTAGACCACATATGCTGGGTCTTTGCTAGCCTCTGCCGCATCTTGAATGCTCTTAGTCTGAGTGAAGGCTTGGCTGAGGGAGCGAGGAGCAAGGTAATACATTTTGGACTTAATGAAGTCATTGACTGCCTCCTTGAAGATTGCTAACAGATGGGCCTCTGTAATGGGTTCATAGATTTCATTCAAGGTTGCGCTCCACCACTGTATAAACTTTTAGACTGGCTCAAGTGGATCTTTTTTAACTTCCATAAGCTGATCCAGTGTGACCTATGGTTTCAGGTTGTATTTGAAACGAGTCATGAACTAAGTTAGTAGGTCTTCCAAGGTTGAGATGGAAGAACATGGAAGTGCACGATACTAGTCTAAAGCTTTACCCATTAGGGACATAGAAAAGACACATATGATGGTATGTGGCCATTGTTGCAGCAACAGCGACTCCGACTTGAAGGTAACTAAATGGGCATTGGGATCGCCTTCCCAATTGTATTTTGTAAAATGGGGAAGTGGCCTCCCAGGGGGTAACGACAAAACAAGCACTGCCGGATTGATAGGATCATCATGGAAAAAATCCATGACCTGTATTGTGTCGGAACTGGAAGCCTTGAGGCATTTAACCTCCTCGATAAGGGTTTGAATAAGTTGGAAGGCTTGATATAGACCTGTGGACGAAGAGGTTGGTTGTGGAATAGTAGGGGAAGTCACCTTGGGTGGAGGGATAGGGGCAGCAGCTTGGTCGGTGTGCGATGCTATCAGAACCGTTCCTACAGGAGATGCGGCTTGCGGCATCCACCACCTGGTAGGCAGTGTAGGTGGGGCGATAACTATCGATTGTGCCATGGGATATGCTGTTTGCATGGCTGGGGGCACAAACAATGGCCCTATAGTGGGGTTTAGCGTCTACAGGACCTAGTGCTGATGGTGGTGAATATGAGACATTTGCATAGGATGTGCAATGAGGGACGATGTATTTGGAGCCCACCATGTGGTAGTGGTGAGTCCTATCGTGTAAGCTAGGATGCATGCAGGACCTGCATGTAATTGCGAAGTAGGCACTGCGTTCACATACAGTGACGTAGGCGCAGGTATGCGATGAGATGGATTGGCCAATTGTGACTACAGAGGAATGGTCTGTAAAGGAATACCACCCAGGAGGGTAGCCGAAGAGAAGAAACACTGATGGGCATTATGTGCCACACCGTTGGCAGTAGTCAATGATAACGGTGTAGTGACCATAAATAGTGGATTTACGCGGGACACTGTGGAGGGAGGAGCCATGACAAAGCTGACGTGAGTACCTCCCTTGAAGTGGGAATCTAAGTCCTCTTACCCATTGTGGGACGCTTCATCATAGAACATATTGTCTCGTTGTTCTGCTAATGCCCTGGCCATTAATAGTTGGTCCAACATCCATTGTTGCTAGTTTGTTAGGGTTATGGAGGTGTTAGGTGAAGGAATGAATTCCTTCCCGTTATAGTAGATGAACTCGTATTTGTGTTTCTCTTCGAGTTCCTGTGGGTACATGGGCAGATTTGCCATAAGTTTGGTGCACAGGAAGTTGTAATGTTCCTTACACTAAGCGTGTCCCTCGGGCTCTTTATTTTGAATTCTGAGGAACTGGTGTAGCTGCAGCGGACTGGTCGGTGGCTCAACAATAGCAGGTGTAGCCTACACCGTCCAGGGGTTTTCGAGGCTAGCGATGTCGATGGCAGTGGTTGATGCAGCCATTCTCTACGTAGATTATAGGGTAATGACAACAAGGACAAAGATCACAAGGGTAAAGGCAAGCTAAGGTGAAAATGGGCTTTCTATCCTGTAGGATTCCAGAGGAATCGTCGAAGCGACTGATCTGTACCACACGATCACGTAAATAACCATGGAGGTATTACGTTTACGTTAGTCGACAATGGGTACAGATAGCTTATAGGACTACCCATAAAATGCAAATCAGAGGTTCAGGCCCTCCTTCTAGCACCAGAAAACTATAACGACGGAAAACATCGATTTTTGGAAACACCGAGTAGATCTCCATGTACACAGTTTTAATCCCGTATCTGCACGAGGGCCATGCTAGAGAAAACGAATCCGAGGTGCCCTGAACGGTCTTGCCGATTAGACAGGGACTTACTTAATTAGTAAATTTGTTAATGATCGTATAATGAGGCAACGATTTGATGTGAAAATATATTATCGACTTATGAGAAAAACAAGATCTATTTCAAGATTGGATCTTGAAGGCAATGAAGATGATGTAAATTATGCCAAATGATTGTGGAATTCAATGTAAACAAGGTGCAACGAATTGAATTTGAAATATGCATGATCCTGTGACCCAAGATCTACCTTATAGATAAATATACTGAATACAACAGGATTTACAAGCATACTTCAGTTTGGACAAAGTATCCACCACCGACAAGAAGCTAAATCAGAGAGTAAACAAGAAAAGGCCAGTCTACTTTGTTCTAGCCAATCTAGGCACAAGGGAGTCAGGCTCGAAGCAAAATGTCTGCTAACTCGAAGTCTCTCTTTAAAAGCTTCTCTTTGTCACCATCGATGCTCTTCTTGTCATCTTGCCAATCTTTTGCCAATACTGTCAAAAATTGCCAACAACTGTCAACCTTTGATCATTGTCAACTAGAGTATTTATAAGATTAGGGTTAGGAGAAAAATGCAGTTTAGATGACGCATGTTCTGGGCCCACAAAATGCCGTTGACTTGATGTGCTGTAGTTGAAGCTTATGACGTTACGCTGCATTACGCTCCAAAGCGTGGTATAGCGTAACCACCCTTCAAGAAGATGGTTCATTTGGCCTTGTCTTTTGCATTGAACAAACTATCTCACCACTACACTATGATACGCTGGGAAGTGTATCATGGCGTAATCACTGGCACCACCTGGATAAGTCAAATGTGTTGCTTGCGTTATGCTACATTACGTTGCATAACGTAACATGGTGTAGCATGGAAAAAGTTAAGATTCTTGAACACGGCTGACTTGCGAAGTTGAAGTGTTATTGCTGTGCATCCCTTATTCCATTATGTTTTCCCGGAGTCCACTACACTGGGCTGCGTAGCGTAGCGTAGCAAACCCTTAGCCAAAAAGAGAAAACTTGCTGAGATGTGCCACTTGTTGAAAATCCCTACCTAAGCCTCAAGACTTTGCTGAATCATTGAGGTCTTGAAATTTCATGGTGTTTTACCATCCATGCTTGTTAAGCAATGTTTGATGGAGCTAGTACATCCTATGGGCATGGTTGCTATGGAAATATTTGATTGGCCTTCACATACCAAGCTGTGAATTACCTCCTCTCTTCTTCAAATGCTCTAACTACCTTTCTGAGTTCTTAGTAGTGAAACATTCTATATGCTAGGTTCACTGTAATATCTTTTTTTCCTTTGTAGTTGGCTTCTACAATTCTAGTTCAGAGTTTGCTACATGTAATTTTTGTAGGGCATCCTTTTTGTCAGCAAACTCTTTCTCATACATGGTGTACACAGTTGCTACTTATTGCTCAAGTTAATTTCTAGGCCATTCTACTATTAATATGGCCAAGTTAGCATACTGAAGGTTTGCTAACCCTATGTATTTTGGAAGATCTTCTATCTGTAGGTTCTTGTTTTTGATTTCTTTTTGATGGATGTGGGTGAGACTATCCAAGATGGGCTACTAATTAGGAGTTTCAATAGTGATGGAATTAATCTTAGTCTTGCTCATTTGGATTTTTTCTCATTGATTTGTTTATGCATTTCCACTTGCTCCCTAAAATGTTCTTTGAGTCTTTCATGTTTCTTGGCCTCATTTTGCCACATACTTATTTCAATTGTAGACTTTTGTTGGCTTGCATGAACTTCTTCCATTGATAGATTCCTATTTTTTCAAATCAATCTACTTTTTTCATGGTTGAATTTAATTAATTATTCTTGTAGTTGATGAATACTTTCATCAATAATATTCTTCTATTTCTCCACATTTGTAAACCTTATGTTGTCAGCAATGAGCTTTTTATTCTCTTCTTCCAGAGCTATGAGGCCTTTGGCATGTGCATATGTTTGTGCTTCTACAACTAATGCATTCCACACAGCCTTCTCTCTTTCCACCTTAACTTTAATATTATGGAAAATGAGTTGCCTCACCTAATCTATTCTAAATTGGTCAAGCTAGTCTAGGGCCATGAATTATGTAGGGTCTCTTCTTTTAGCTCTTAGGGTTGCTAATTCTTCTTGTAGCCTCTACATGTTGTTTTCTGCATATTCATGATCAACTTTCCTTTAGTAGTAATCAAATCAAATTTCATTGCAATGATATCACTAGGGATATTGAAAATATTTTGCATGACTTGGCCCATCTATAGTAGTTTGTCTAGCATAGCTTCATGCTTAGCAAGATTCATTAAGGTACCAGCTAACATTTGAGCGTCTCTTGCTCTAGAGATATTAGTTGGTGGCACAACAGGATCATTGAAAGATTCTTTGATGTGGTTAGTAATGACCTCTACTACTCTTGCTACATTTTGATGCTCCATAATCACAATCATGGCACTTTCTCCAATTTCAAGCATAACTTGAAATTACGCAACATTGCTTGAAATCTATTGTGCTCAGTCTTCCTCTCTTCCTATCTGTAGTGATACTTGCCCACTTGCAAGATTTGCAAAAAATATGGACCTAACAGAGCTTTCTCTTACTTTGTAAAGATTGGATACCTCTCTTGTTTCCTAGATAATTGTATCTATAATTTGACATAGATGGCTCATTGATGGTGGATAGTCTTGTGGTGGTGGTGGTGGTGGTAAAGCTTGTTGCTGTTGTTCTTTAGTATGTGTTTGGCTACTAGGTCCTACTTGCTGTTGCTGCTCAGTAACTAGAAGGCTACTGGTAGGAGTTGAACTTATAGATCCCTTAGTGCCCGCTAGGTTTTCCAGCTAATCTTTCTTGGGAGGCATTGGTTCTAGACATTTTTCCATAGGAAGAATTCTTGGCTTTTCTAAGGATGTCATTGGTTTAGTCTAGAATTCTAGATTGCTTACAAAACTTCCTTATTATGCAAGAAAATTGTAGTGTTGGTTTCCTTGCCTTATTTTTCTCAAACTACCTTTGAATTTTCAAGAAGAGCACATGGATCATGTTGGTGTTGAATTTCCCCATTAGAATTACACTTCCACAAGTTGCATATGTTAAAATTTGATTAAGCCTCTTGGTTGGAAACAAGTGATATGTCCCAATCTTGAAATAGGTCTTTTCTTCTGTAGTTAGTTCACTGTAGTCTTTGTCTTCTTTGCCATAAGATCTTTGTAGCCACAGTTTCTTAACATCAATGTCTAACTTGGTGGAAATTTGTGCTACATTAGCCCCTTCATTTGGGCTATTCAAGGCTTTGGCAATTGCCTCTACTAAATAAGATACTGGAAACCCTTTTATCTTTACTATAACATTAGCTTATTTATTTTGCCAAAATTGATAAGTTTCTCCTAAGTACCATTTACCACTATTGGAAAATTTAGGTCATAAGGGAGATGCTTGAAGTTGCATCTTCACAACCTCTAGATAAGAATCTAGGAACAAACCAAAGTTTAGTTCCATGATGACCATGGACATGATAGATATCTCTTGTATGGCCTAGAGGCATTCATTAGATAGCATGAGGCACTATCCTTATTTAGGTATATGTGGTGTTTTTTGCCTATGCTTGTGAGGAATGTTTAGTAGTATAAGTTTGTTGATGGATACTAAATGATTAAGCCTCTTACTCTATTTGTTTAGCATGCAAAGTTTGTTCTCTCGCTTGACGTCTTCCATGGCCTCTTGATCTCTTATTTCCTAGCTATGAAGGTCCTTATTCTCCTAGTCTCTTTGGGGCCATGCACAATCATAAGAATTTAAGATTACTAAAGTTTTTAAATTGATTCATAATAGTTCATAATACTTATTGTACTTCTGGTTAGATTAAGCTCTTATTATTCTATATTAGTTATGTTCTTCATTATGATTGCAGAGTTAGAAAAAATTCAAAAAGAAACCCCTTAACTATTATATATTTAATTGTTATGGCCTTCCATAGTTATCATTTCTTTGTTTCTTGTGCTTCTAATTGGTTATTTTGGTTAGTTAAAAGAATTAGTTAAGTTCCTTAACTTGGATTTGTTTAGTTAGCTTTGATGTTCTTATTGTTTTTATATACTTACCCTTTATAATGTTTTCCAAGAATTAGAAAAGTTTGGCTTAAATTTTTAGATGTGTGCTGTAATAAGCCTTCCAAGACTAAGTTGAGTGCTCCAGGATCAACATGATTTAAGAATTATGGAAATTGAAGCTATGGTGAGGAAGTTATTGCTTTGGGAAGTTAGGTTGCCAAAGCCTAGAAAAATAACAAAACCTCCTCTTGTTGCAAAATGGAAAAAAGAAAAATTTTCTAATTCTTGGTGCATATATATACATTTTTTGTTGATGCAACATTATAGATGCAACATCATAGCTGTGACGTCATAGGACATACAACAATGTAACTACAATGTCATCGTCAGAAAATTTTAAATTTTTGGTGAATTTTTATGGAAAAAATGAGTCAGTTGGATGATTTTGAAGACATATAGACTGTTTGAAGGATCATAGATCATAGATGATTTTTAGAATTCAAAAATTCGATATTCAGAAGTCTTAAGAAAGGAATTTCGGGTAACAAAATTTTATTGAGTTTGTATGAGATGGAGTGAAGGCTCTTAGTTAATGGATAGATTATAAGATGGTATGGGAAGTTTTGATTGACTCTTAATTATATTAGAAGGCACAAGATGATTTGACATTGTTGATCAAGTATGAGATATCTCAAGGAGTTGAATGTAAGACATACCTATCTAGCAAAACACACATGTTAGTATCGCTAGATTAGGAAAATAACATTATATTATTCAAAATCATAAAGTTATGATTAAATATACAATGAGGTGAAATGGACTATAGAAGGGATTGTAGAAACTAGTATGTGAGGTGTCTTACCATAGGCATAATGAATTCTTGTGCGTGGTATGTTGTTAAAGTAATCATTAGCCTTTTTGTCCAAGATTAAAACCAAGGCTAAACCACTTTCTTATAACATTGCATTATATCATCTCAAAGAATAACAATAATAAGACTAGCATTGTTGTAAGGAGTATTATCACTTGGCAATGCTATTCAAGAAAGGATTTTATTAATAGCACATTTTTGATTTTTTAGATTTTTGAGAAGTTGGCTACCTTTAGGCATGGATAACATGTCTTTCCAGTGACATGGTAAGGTAGAACTTATTATATTCTTACTTCCATTTTTCATTGAAACTCAGGAGAATAATACATCATTGACAATAGGATAGAACTCACAGCAGTAATCCTAGAGAATCCACAAGTCCCCTTGATGTCACACCCTTGTCATTCCCACTTGGTTCTTCACTCTTCTATCCAGGAATAATGATCACAAGTTTATTCTTAGTTTTATTGTGAGAAGAATATCATTATGACCATGGTAAGAACTTCTTGTTATTGGAATGCGTGGATGGACATCATGGTCTCATCATATAGGTAATTAGTCCTTTATGAGTTGATAATGTAGGGAAATCTTCACCTTATTAGGATTACATCTTGCTTCATTCTATGCACTTTATTAAAAATTAACAAGAATATGTACAAGTGAAATAATGGCAAAGTATATAAAAAAATTTAAAAGATATCAAAAATTGAAAAGATAATAAGAATGAAAAATTGACAAAGAATTGGAAAATGTTAAAGAATAGGGAATTATTAAGAAATTAGAAAATATATAAGCATAGAAAATACATCAAGAAAAATAGGAAAGAGTAATAAGAAAATGAAAAATTTAGTATGATTTCTACATGTCATGTGGAACACCCCCACGGTTATGATCAAGATTAGTTATCCAGAAAATTTAACAAGAAGAGGACAAATTGATGGCTTGGGTAGAATCTTCAATAGAATTGGGATGTTCATAAAAAGGTTTAATTTATTGAATATATACTAAGATGAGCTTTTGTGGGCTAGTTGGATGGTAAATATGCATGATGCCAAATGGATAGGTTTCATTGATGATGTATGGTCCTTTCCAAAGTGTTTGGAACTTAGCCTTTTGTTGTACATGGTTGGGATTATAGTATATGAACTTATCGCTTGGTTGGATTGACACTTGAAATATTCGTGCATCATGCCTATGCTTAGAGTACTTCTTGTGGATCTCATTAATCATGAGTGCTACTAGCCTATTTTCCTCTAATAGGTTAAGATTCATGAGTTGTTCTTTTTAGGCTAAGCTTAGGTCTAGGTCTAGTTTACTAGTAGGAGCTAGAGTTTGGAGCTCTACCTAGATTGGAAGTGTAGGTAATTTACCATAAATTAACTCATAGGACAAGTATCCAATGATAGGTTTCCATGTAGTTTTGTAGGCTCATAGAACGTTATTTAACTTGGTGCTCTAATCCTTTCTAAATAGACTAATTATCCTAGTTAATATCCTTGTAATTTCTTGGTTAGTTACTTTAGTCTGACCATTTGCTTGGGGATGATATGGTGTGGCCAATTTATGGTTCACCTTATGCTATTGCATGAGCTTCTTAAATGTAGCACTAATAAAATGAGTTTCATTATCTAAGATAAGCATCATTGGTACTTCAAATCAATTTATCATATGTTCTTGAAAAAAATTGGTAGTTATTTTGGTTGTATAATCTTTAATTGCAGCTACCATTGGCCACTTTGTATAATAATCAATCATCACTGTCATATAAGCTTTCTCATTCGACATTGACGTGATGGGTCCCATAAACTCAATTCTTCAAATATCAGATGATTCTAATAGATGGATCCATTGTTGTGGCCCCTCATTTTTGGTCATTATTCCTTCATCTTGTTGATAGATTTCACAAGATTGAGTGAAATTATGGGCATCCTGGAATATGGTAGGCTAGAAGTAGCTTGCCATCATCAGTTTAAGTGCTATCCTACTCCCAATGTAATGACCATTGCATGGTTGTTCATGTGCATATTGTAGAATCCTCTATTGATTACATTTCGGTACACACCATCATACTAATTTATTAGAACAAATCTTGTAAAGATTCCCACTTATCTCCATATATCTTTTGCCTTTGGAAAGAAATTTTTCTCTTTTTTCCTACTCCACTCAATAGGAATCTCTTGTGTGGTTAAGTAGGTTATGTAATAAGCAATCCATGGCTTTGCTATTGAGTCAACAACCATTATTGCCTTTGTGAATAGGTTTTCATTGGGAAACTGATTTGGCAATAGTTCTTCTTAGTCCTATAGTTCCCTTTATAACCTCAATAAGTGATTTGCTATTGCGATTGAAAATCTCAATTGTTGGAAAAAACTATAGATCCTTGATGTAGCAGCTTCTCAACCTTGAATCCCTAGGGCCTTCACAAAGAAATGGAATTTGAGGTCCCTTGGCTAGTCTAGCAAATCAACCAAGGACTTATGAAATGCAAAATGTAGAAATAGAAATATATCTGAATAATGCACAGAAAATAAATTTATTTTAAACATAAAGCTTAAAATTTAAAACTTTATTGAGAAATAATAAAGAGTAAGTTAGAGAAATGTGTATAAATGGTACCTAGATGAGTAAAACGGGGGTTCACTTATGCAGGAGTTCAAAGCCTATTGAAGCCAATATGACTTGCTCCATGATCTAGGTGCTAAGACACTCCTAATGCTAACAGACCTTCTTCTCCATTGCAACCTTAGTTCTACAAGTTGGGTCACTATTGTGGGGGGTGAGGGGGAGGTGGGCGGTGGGGGTGGCAGGGAGGGGGGGATGAGAAAAGAAAAAAATTTGGATGCCAAATTGCTCCACATTGGGGTTTGCAAATCCCAAAAGTGTAGTGTTGACATAAAAAATCCACAAATCTCAAGGTTATTATGCTTTCACTATGGGGTTCAAGAGGATGCAAACATGGGAAATTACAAGAACCCTTGAGTACTTGAAAATGTTCCAAGTGTGGAATTAGTGCTTGGAAAATTGCTTGTATGCTCAATGTATTCAAATGTCAAATAGTCCAACCATAAGAAAAAATTGTTGAACCTTGAAAATTTTTTGAAACCTATAAATGGAGTTTGGGATTGGCTTTTATAGGTTCTTTGGGCCATGAATGGGGTTGGAAAATGGCTACAAATTGGTTGTAAAATGGTTGTAAATTGGCTATAAATTGACTACCAAATTTAGGTGAGATGGGTGCACAAATTTGGGGGGTTACTATACATAGTAAGTGCTTCCCCCATTGCCATTCTTTTTACTATAAATAGTAACTAGGGCACACCTTCCACACTGGAGATGAATCTTCCATGCTAAGCTCTTCACCATGCTTGCTGAAGTGGCTAGTCAATGCTGAAGTGCATGAATTATTAAAAATTGGTTATTGTGGCTTCCATGTTGGGGGATGCAATTTTGCAATGATGGGGTTGAAGACTCCACACTAGGGAGAAACTTCCACATTGAGGAGGGAAGGTTTCTAGGCTATGCATGTGGTCTCCATGTTGAAGGGGAAAATTTTTCAAAACCCCCACCCTTCCACACTAAGGGTAGATGAGATTTACCCACCTTGCATGTGTTTCTAGTGTAGAAAAGTATATACACCCATCCACACCCACCCACCCCCCCATAAAACCCATCAAATTTCCTTTTTCAACATTCCCCATGCCCAAATGTAGATACTAGGTGACTTTTTTCACTTTAGGAATAAAGCTTGGACCACTTATGAGGTATTTTTAGCCCCAAAAGCATAAAGTATGTGAAATTGCCCTCTATGGATTACAATCTTCACATTTATAATGAAGTTTTGCCATGGGTTTCATGAGGTGAAAGCTACATGATGAAGATTGGCTATAACATACAAATTTTTATGGTGTTTCAATGGCCCCTCTTTGTTGATGCCTAGAGGATTGACCTAAGGGGCATCAAAAAAGAATACATAGAATCACTGCATATTATAATCCTACAATGCATACAAGCTACATGAGAATCAGGCTACCCAAGTCACCAAAGTTACTAGTCTAAGGCCATGGTAGACCATAGTACTAATTTAAGACCCTAGTAGGTTGTGTTGCCAATTTAAGATCATAGCAGACCATTGAAAGTAGGCTCACTTGTTGATGATCATTGGCTACATGTAGTATGAATTTAGATAGGAATGATTGATCAAATTGATCATCTTATTCACATTTATGTTGGCTATTCTAAATGCACCATTCCAATAGGCTCTAGTAACAAGGAAGGACACTTCCTAGTTAGTTGAGAATTTGTCTGCATGCTCATGGATGGCCTTGAGGACTAGCTCCCCCTCCTTGATCTTGCACATGATCAAGTCATGGTGATGCTATCACTTCTATCTCTCTTGATAGTGCTCGATGTGAATAAGCATTTGCATACATTAGTCCTTCATCAAATCTAGGACTATAATTTACAATTCCTTATTCTACTAATCATTGATAAAGTTGATCAAGGCTACTTGAAGTGATGGCACTTGTAATTCAAGAGGTAAAATAGCTTTAGAACCATAAATATGGCTATAAGGGGTTATGTCAGTTTTCATGTGATAGGTTGTTCTATATGCCCATAGCACATAGACAAGTTGCTCATGCCACTTGCACTTACTATTGTTGAGCATCTTCTTGAGCAAGTTGATGATGGCCTTGTTGCTTACTTCTACTTAACCATTAGCTTGAGGGTGGTAAAGCGATGATAAAGAATGTTTAATGCCTAGGTTATGATAGAATTTCTTGGTTTTTTGGCTACTAAATTAGGGTCCATTATTCATAACTATGGTCATGGGTATGCCAAAATGGGCTACAATGTTATCTAGGATGAATTTGTAGACTTGCTCATATGTAGTCTCTACCCACTTGGTAAAGTATTCAATTGCAGAGATGATGAAGCTGTGCCCTATGAAAGACTTAGGTGTTATGGGTCTAATGATATCCAACCCTCATCATTGAAATGACCATGTTATTTGGGTTGTATGAAACTTAGTTGGTGATACATGTATCAGGTTGCTATATTGTTGGCATGTGTCACACCACTTAACCTTTTGCAGGTAGCCATTTTCCATATGAGGCTAGTAGTAGCCTCTTGTCTAATCTTAGTGGCCATGGTTCTTGGTCCTATATGTCCTCCACAAACACCCTTGTAAACCTCCTCTAGGACTATTTTGGCTTTATTTTATCTAAGAACTTTAGGATTATGCCATCATAGGATTGTTGACATAATGTGTTATCACCTACAATGACATACTGCTTTGATTTATTACATATGGCATCCTTTTGAGCAATAGTTAGGCCTTGTGAGGATTCACCATGCAGTATCCTTAGTGTTCTATATGATGGGAGTAGCATAGTCCACGGTTAAGATGGGCAACTTACTAAAAAAATCTGGCATCACACTAAGGGCTAATGTTGCAATTGCATCAACTATGGCATTTTTGTTTTGAGTTATGTGTTAGATATCAATGTCTATGAATTTTTATAAAAATTGCTTCCCTAGGTCACAGTAAGGTTGTAAGTGCTTATCTTTGCATGCATAAACTTTGGTTACTTGGTTAACCATAAGTTGTAAATCACCTTTGATGGCTAGGCAACTTATTCCTAGGTCACAAGCTAGCATCATCCCTCTAATCAAATCCTCATATTGTGTTATGTTGTTCGTACATGGAAATCCAAAATGATAGGCAAAGGATTGGATCTCATCATATGGAAATGTTAAGATGGAAATGACATTGGTCGCATGGATAGTTGAAGCTTTGTCAAAGTTCATGACTACATCATAACCCTCGGGCATTTGGCTAACTATGTTAATGTGTTCATTAGGGAACTCAGGATCTATGGCTACTTGGTATTCAATAGGTGAAACCATGAGTTGTATGACTGTAGCTTGACCTTTCATTGAGGATTGAGAGACATAATGGAGGTCAAACTCCATGGTTATGACTTTTCATCAAGCTATATGGCTACTTTTGTAGATGTTGATCATTATGGCTCTGAGTATGTTGTCTTTGCAAATTACATTGACTTGGATTCTAAAGAGGTAGTGTCTCTATTTCTTCAAAGAGAAGACTAGTGCTAGACAATACCTCTTCACTTCAGTGTATTAGGTCTCATGGGCAACTAACGAATGATTAAGATAGTATACATGCATTTTTGCTTTGTCATCACATTTTTGACAGAGTAGAGGCAATGGATGTATCAGAGATGGCAAGATAAATGTAAAATGATTTACCCTCTTGTAGAGAATAGACTATTGGTAGTTGTGTCAACTCTTGCTTAAGGTTTTCAAAGGCCTCTTGGCATTGAGCCATCCACTCATAGTGAACTCCTTTCTTAAGAAAGTGTTGCATGGGTTGTAACTTATCTATAAGGCTAGCGATAAACCTACAAAGAAAATATAATCTACCTTATAACCCTTGAAGCTCCTTAAGGTTGGTAGATGCTATTAATTTGGATATGGCCTTAATTGTATCAAGATCAATGTATATCTCTACTTCTTAGACTACAAAGCCAAGCATCTTATCGATCTCGACACCAAAGATGCACTTGTTAGGATTAAGCCTAAGCTTATATTTGAGGCATCATTTAATCACAAGATATAGGTCATTAGCATGGTCATGGGGCATCTTGGACTTAATGACTATTTCATCTACATAATCATTAAGCAAACCTAGCATGTAATTGTTGAATCTATAGGTCATAGCTCTCTAGTTTGTTGCTCTATTATTCTTAAGGCCAAAGGGCATCATGGTATAATAAAAAGTACCCCATGCGATCAAAAAGGTTATGCTAAGTTGGTGCTTTGGGTTGATCCTAATTTGGTTATATCCTGAGAATCCATCCATAAAGGACAATAAGGCATCTTTGACTATAGTATCAATAAGTTAATCAATACTAGGCAAAGGGAAGTCATCCTTGATAGTTACTTTATTTAGATCTTGAAAATTAATGCAAATACATATACTCCCATTTTACTTAGGGACTACCACTATGTTGGATACCCCTTCCACATAGTCGATATCCCTAATGAAACCAACTTGGTAGAGCTTTGATATTTCATCATGAATTGCTAATGCCAAATTAGGTCTAATTTTTTGCACTTTTTATTTAACTAGTCTAATGCTAGGATCCAATATGATGTTGTGCTCGACTAGACATGGGTCTAGGCCTGGCATGTCTTCATATGTCCAGGTAAAGGCTTTAATGTTATTTTGTAAGATCTTGGTAATGTCTTGAGCATATCAAGGCTCTAGTGAGGAACTTAGTTTAAGGGTTTTCTCCTTAGCACTATGTGTTATGATAGGAACCTCAACTAGAGAGTCTTCAGTTATGTCTCCTACTTCTAAGTCAAGGGTTTTGACTAGGTTTTTAGGCCATTCTAGAGGTTTCTCTATTGAGGCTATGTGAACTACAAGACTCTTAGGCTTAATATCTAGGCAATCAAGGTCGATACACCATTCAACATCACTATGAGGTTCATGTAGATACAAAGGTGAATTGATTTGCTTCCAAGTACTCATACATTGATCCTGCATGTTAAACAAAAGCATATTAAGTGGCACCTAGGTGAAAGTGAATAAATAATTCTAAAATTCTATAAAATTATGTAAACACATGCAAATCTAATGCAATCAAGACCATCCAAGGTTATCAATGAGGTAAGGACAATTTTGACAAAGTGCAATAAAGGCTAACAAAGATCACATAAAGGTCAAACCAGGGGAAACATTAGAAATAAGACTAAAAATGGTCAAAAAAGATCATAATTTTTCCAATCTTAGGACTTAGTGGGGCATGATGCTAGTTTAGAGTCTTAGTGGACTACAATGCCAGTTTAAGGCCATAGCAGGCCATGGTCATATGGTGTCAAATGGTGGTTAGAGAAGGTCAAACCCCACTATTTAATACCATTTAGAGGATAAAAAAGACAAATAAAGAACACATAAGGTTGTATAAAGGCCATAGAAGGTCAACAAGATCAACAAGAAAACATAAGTCCAAAAACAAGACAAAACATTATGTAATAAGGCAAAAATCAAGCAAAATAGGATATATATGGTAAAATTTGGCTAATATATGTTAAACATGATTAGGGATTGCCAATTTTAAGCCTTAGTAGGCCATGTTTTGAGGCTACCAAGCTATTAGATGAGTGTGGATGTCAATTGAGGTTGTTTCTTGGCTATTTGGGCTAAAAACATCAAGTGTTTTGAAGCTTCCATGCTAGGCTTACCATGGAAATAGAGACCCTTGGTGTAGAAACCAAGGAAAATAGGGTTTGGAATGTTTAGAGGTCCAAATTTGAGGTTCTGGGACCTTCCCAATGTAGCATAGGATTAGATCCATCCAAATTGGGCACTTCGAAGGTTTGTAAAGGTCAAAAAGCAAGTCTTGAAGCCATCCCCCTTATTTCCACATTGGCTAGCATTGAAGAAAGAGGGTTTAGCATGGAAGGCTAAGAGATCCAATGTCCTACAACTGCTGACATGGTCACATCCGTTACCTATAGAGAGAGAGGAGGCTGCTGAATCCTCCTGTCATCTACCACGCAGGCACTATCGAAGTCTTCTACCATCCATCCATAGCCACACCTACCACATGATTGTAAGAGGAGTCAATAGAGACTAAGAGATAGGAAAGTGGCTTCTTGTCATCACTGCCACATGTCTACCAAGAGAGGGGAGGCTCTCGTTGATCTTGGTAGTTGCTTGCTGCTTAGGGAAGGAAAAGCCTGACCATTTTTTTTCGTTGTTGACTACTGCCTACTATAGGCGCTCCTGTGCCAATTCCATTGAATGATCACGTCCACCATCACCTCGCAGTTGCACACATCTCCCATGTCTTCGCTAGCCACTATTTCCCATAACCTTCGCCACGATTGCCACCACCAATGTAACCATCCACGATTTCCATCACGTTAGTTATGTTTGTCATAACCTCTACATCCACATCTCTGCCCATAAGCAAAGCTATTGCTGGTAATGGGAAATGAGGCTCTGGATGAACTGTGAAGGCATGGTGGATTTTTGGTCAACTTTTTATTTATCAGCTGGGACAGCGACGAAGGTAATACTGCTAGGACGGGGGGTGTTGAAGTTATTTTTTGAGATTATGTGTGGAAGGGAATGTGGGACCAATGCTAATTGATTGACGACAGTGGAGTGGTATCTGGTGTTTGTAGCACTGTGTATAGTACCATCACAATTGCCAAATTTGAATTCCATAGTAGGTTTGTCGCTTACTGCATAATGGCATGGGGCATTTAAGTGAGCAAGCCTCGACCTCCCCTCATTTCTTACCACATCCTGCCTGCCAACACCTTCGCTCTCCTCAATGCCATATGCATAATCGCTTTTGCCTTTTGTGGCCATAATCTAGTCCTTTAAATCTAGGTAAATAGTTTTGCATTGCTATTATGAAAGAAACAAGAAAATGATAATAATCATAACAAATTTTCACATCATGAACACCTAAGATTTAATACAACCAAAATGGATATTCAATCATCATGTGATTGGAAATGCAAGGAATTCATAAACCAAGGATCTTGGCTGACAAAATAAAAGAAAAAAAGGAAACACTAAAAATGAAATCCCTACATAGGTCATCAATAAAAGAAACTGATGTTTCTGCTCATTCCTGAAATGGTGGTTTTTCACCTATGTTTGAATGAATTCAAATATAGTTTAGAGATAAAAAAAATTTATTCTAGTTGTGTGTATGATATATGTGACATTAATATTGTAAAGTAACTAGTACTACAATTTTAGGAATTTCCATGTATGATCATATTATTCATGAAGGTTCTAGAGTCTTATTATCATTTATTAGTAGAATGTATCTAAAAGTTTGTATGCTGGAAATTTTTTTTCCTTTGAAGTTCCAAGTTTCTTCCAAAGTGAAGAGTTTGTTGGGTAACTTAAGTTTGACACCATTGAAATCGTGGATCACTTCAGTGTTTTTTGTACAGTGTCAAAGAAATGTGTTCATGTTTCAGACATCATAACTTCAATTAAGCATGTGATTGATGTCATAATTATTATATGCAATTGCAAGCGACCATGTCATCAAGTCTAAAGCATCCTACTCACATTCCCATGTGGAGGGGTGTAAAAGTTTCTTACATATTTATTGCCATGTGTCTCTTCCCTATTGCAATCGATGGTTATTGGTCCTATGAAGACCTAATATGTATATTTCACCACTGTGTATCCTACAATATATGATAATTGGGTACTCCAAATCACTATTCTAAGTTCTTTTACATGACATCCATCATCAAACCTCTCTTCAAAAATTGTATCTACTACTTGTTGATCATGGCCCCATGTGATAGCATGGGAGATGTTGTTATCAACACTTAGCCCCCAAACTAGAAAGTGCAAGAAACAATAAAGTCACAAAAATTTTAAAAGGAGATGCAAAAGATAGAGAATCAAAAAGATCACAAAATAGACAAATTGAAATTTAGAAGTAAACTATATTGATCTAAACTTGATTAAAAATAACCATACAATTAAGAGAGAACTAAAAGTGGTCCATCCTTACCACACCATCTTATTAACCTCAAAACATAAACTATTTATAAATCATAACTTTAACTATATATATATAATTAAGATCTCATTTCCAATCTTCTCACAAGGTAAAAGTCAAAAGTATGTGGACTACTTTGAGCATGAGACTTGTGCCAAACTTAATGAGGAGGACAAGCTTATCTTAGATCATAGCTAGCCATAACTTTTAAATTTTTCCTTGGTTCTCTCTCTCTCTCTCTCTCTCTCGGACATTAAGGAGGGAAATGGATAAAAGGGATTATTTGCTTTTCTCTTCTTGAATTTTGGGAAAATAAGTTCAAAAGAGGAAATGGAGGTTAGGGTGAGGATTGTTGTTGAACCCCATCACACTCAAGAACTTATTACACTTCCAATAAACATGGTCCTCATTTTCTTTTGTCTTTTTGAGGAAACTTTGCTCATGGTGTACTTCATTCTTAAGGTAGGAATTCCAACACAAGTTTGGCTAATTAGCTACACTACCAAAGAACACTATCCTTTCAGAACTTTTCCCATGGTGTAGTTCAACCCTCGTGTATGTGCCTTTAATTACAATCCAATGACATCATATTAGGTCTCTTGGGTAGCTAAAGGTTCTGAAGTGGAGATGAGCACATTTCACCCCGTTGTTCACAAAATAGCCATGGATCATCACACTTGAGGGCTAGGGCTTAGGAGAGGAAAGATGGAATTTTTTAAGGTTACTTAATGATTGTGGCTAACCATTCTCAAACTTCACATATCCTACACTCACATGATCATGATGATTACGTGATAAGTTAGCATACATCTTGTCCTTCATAATCCAACATAACTAATAAAACTAAAATCTTGAAAAAGGCTAGGAAGAATCATAACACTATTGAAATAATAAATATAAAGGAGATTTCATGTAATAGTAATAGGATATATAAAGCATTATACTTGCATTATTTTCTAATGGTGTTCTGATGACCCAATGCTTGGTAACTTAAACAATCATAATGATTACTAAAATCATATGAAAAGCATAAATCAAACCAATGTGTTAAGAAATAGATGATGGAAATGCAAAGAAAATATGCAAATACAACTATATATAAATGAAATGCATGGCGAAGAGGAAGAAAACATCCAACTAAGGATCTACCAAGTGTCCACGTGGGCTGAGTAGAAATGCTTCAGATGAAATGCATTAAAGTTCCTATGTAACTTATGTCCTTGCAAATCAGCAATTTTATACACATTAAGGCCGATGACACCTATAACTTGTAATGGACCTGACTAATAGGAGAAAACAAAATTTGAAGACTTATTTGACCAAATGTTCTACCTCTTTTTAGGACCCGATCTTCTATTTTAAAGAATTTACCTACATATTTCTTGTCAAACCATCTTTTAACAATTTTTTGATGATTAAGATTATGAAAATCAAGATGTAATTGTACTTCTCTTGTTCATTTTCTATTAGGCACTAAATTTGAATGTTTTATAAGATGAATAATTTTAGATCCTAGAAGTTCATCAAGTCACTTTCATATAAGTTTCAATCTTAGGTGTAACAGGTCTAGGTCTTTGTAAGTCCTCGAATATAGCTTCCCTAAGAACATGTTCAATGCATATGGCATCAAAATTTAGCACACCTTATAATGTTTTAATGATTAGGATCTCATCTACATCTTTATCCTTTCCTAGAAGAAATCCCTTTCCATCATGTTGATAGGCAAGGTATTTTCATAGATTTCCTCACCTCCTCTAGAAGATTGATAGGGTTGGATGGAATTTGTATGAGAAAAAGGATTTATTTTTGTAATTTCATTCACATGATCATTTATAACATGTTCATCATGTTCAACCACAATAACATCAATGTAAAGATTAGTGTTTTGATTTTCCAAAGATTGGTTTGATTTTGCTGATCAAAGGTTGTAACTACTTGTTTATAGAAAGGTTCTCTTGGTATGACTATATATTTAGATTTTTCTTTGATAGCAATTAATAGTTCTAAGAAATCTTAGCTAAAGAAGCCCCCAAACTTGGCTCCAAAAGTCCTAGATAAGAGCACATCATAAGTGGGTGACATGTCAACTACTAAGATATTCATATAACATGTAAATGTAGGGTATTTT
Organism: Gnetum montanum; assembly: GCA_015680685.1. Taxonomy (NCBI): domain Eukaryota; kingdom Viridiplantae; phylum Streptophyta; class Gnetopsida; order Gnetales; family Gnetaceae; genus Gnetum; species Gnetum montanum. The sequence goes on from MNCI01010894.1 coordinate 1,136,280, forward strand.
TTAAGTTGCACCTTCACTCCTTTTAATGACCATATTTTAGGTATGTTGGATCCATCGAGTTGAATCATGCTTTTCATTTGTGGTATTATTTGTGATCCTACAATATTACATTCCTTAAGTGGTATGACACTAATAGTTGTGTTAGAATCCATCAAATAATTATGGACATTCTTTCCTAAAATAATCAAAGTTGTCAGGAAAGAAGGTTGATCTTTGTTACTTGACATGGAATTATTTACATTCTATATTGAAAACGTGTTAGGACTTTCTACAAAGTGAACTTGCCTTTTGGGGGTTGGGGATTTTTCTTTATCAGTTTCAAGTGATTGAACTATCTTTTGAATCACCTCTTTTATTTCATTAAAGTGTAGGAGATCATACATCAAAATGTTGGCTTTAATTCTTTTCAAATGCTCAACTATATCATAAGTATTATGTATGTCTTTGGCTTCTTGTTGAGGTGGGGCTCTTCTTGGTATACAAGAGGAGTTTGGTCATTATGGGGCATTTACTTGGGATGGCTTAGTTTGTTTGTTTGTGTTGTTTTGACTAGCAACTCTGATGATAGCAATTATTCTAATTATTAGAGCAGTTACTCTAGCGGTTACTCTAGCAATTACTCTAATTACTTGTGTGGTTACTCTAGCGGTTACTCTAGTAGTTATTCTAATTATTAGAGTGGTTGCTCTAGCGGTTACTTTAGTAGTTATTCTAATTATTAGATTGGTTGCTCTAGCAGTTACTCTAGCAGTTATTCTAATTATTAGAGTGATTACTCTAGCGGTTACTTTAGCAGTTATTCTAATTATTAGAGTGGTTACTCTAATTATTAGAGTAGTTGCTCCTAAGTCTATAAATACAGTGCCTAGGCACACAAGTGAAAGAAGTCTTTTAGCAGTCAAGTAGCGAAACTCTTGTAGTCTATTTGAAAGTTAGAGTATTTTCCAAGTGCCCGCAGTAGGAGGTCTAAGTGTGGACAGATCTTTATTTGAGCATTATGTACCTGAGCACACCTTGTGTACAGAAATAAAGATGAGCTCTTTGATACATCCTTACAACACTTGAGATTTGTTTTCTTACGCATTTATTTTATTTTATTTTCTTATGCATTTATTTTATTTTATGCACTTTACATTTCTATTATTAGCACAACAATTCATTTTGATCAATTAAGAAAATCGTTAAATTACACAAGCACAACCACTTCGAGCATGCATGTAACGCTTGGTAACCCAGTAACGATTAGCGTTTGATAATCCCAACAGTGTTGCACTAGTTCAGGATGTGTATGACAAGTGGGAACGAATGCTGTTGTTAGGATTATTTAGAACTTAGTTAATGAGTAGTTAAGTTAAATTAGTCACTTAGTTACCTCTCTCCTTCCCTAGTAGCACAAGACATAAAAACATAAAAGTTATAAAAATCATATGCCTCAAGCTTACTTAACCATACAGTCATGACATACAGGTAAGCTTGGGAAGACAAGGATCAACCAACCCATCCTTGTTCCATAAGGTTTCATAAGCACTTAGTCCTTGAAATTCAACTGGATCATGCATGAAACGCTCATATTCGTATGGTTGAGCATAGGGGTACCTCACTGCTCATTATTGGCACCGTTTTCGGGGACTTAGTTGTTTGTGCGCTAACTAGAACATAGGAAATCATTCACATCATTGTAACAAACCCTTAAGGTTGGTTGAGAAAATAATAAACAAGAATACATTGCACACTGAACAAACAAGTATGTATCCTTCTTCGTATGGAAGCACCTCACCACCTAGGTCTGAAACAGAAAATAGTCAGCGACATAATACACATGATGTTGATCCACTAGTCCCTCAACAAGTTCGAGTGGTATATATTCATCCCAATGAGTATATACTAGACTTCACCTTTATCCTCCATCAAGATAAACAACTGCATTGGTGAGACTTAGAAGGTAACATAGTGTTACCTCCTAATTGTTCAGTCTTGAGCATGCTTCTTCGTGCCCTCATATGAATTGCCATGCTGCACTTACATGCAAAATACATTAAGCAAGACCATGACTCGAGAGAATACCATCTCATAGAGGCACAACATCAAAGGGACTTGCACCAAGAGAGACATCATAAGTCTTTGAAGGGTAAGTGGTCCCAGGATGCCCAACATGTCTTAAGCAAAAATGAGGGTGGTGAACCTACCTTAGGTAGTCACCCACACAATGATGTTCCTCCACTTAACTTTGGCCAAGGGGTTGTGTATTAGAACCTTCATTCCACTATTCATAACCTAGGTTCTAATACCCACAGGCATAAAGGACCTGAAAAAGGGACACAAACTTATGATAAAGGTGGACATTCTGATCACAATCGCAATCGGGGTCGAGACCGTAGAAGAGAAGGTAGTAAACACCATTATAGTGACGGTTCTCCTTCTTCTTCACCTTCATCATCTCTTTCACCCTCTCCTTCAATATCTAGATGCGGTCCTAAAGAAAAAGACCATGGAGATAAAGGTAGGCAAAGTGGAAGTCTAGACAAAATAGCTAAGAAAGGGAACGAGGGCACTCTAGAGAGTCACGACATAGAAGAAGGGAGAGTAGGGAACAACGTAGGCATCATAGATGCCATGGATGAGATGATCATAATGTACCCCTCCTCGCTACTTGAAGTATGTTGGACATAACTGAGGCTGTTAGAATTCCAACAAGGCATCAAAAACATAGTAGGATCAAGAGATTAGATATGAACAACATCCCATGATTTGAAGGGGGATAAAACGTTGATCCTCATAATCATTTACAAGAATTCCATGATGCATGTGCCTTACAAAACATATAGAAAGAATGGAAAAAACTTAAGTTGTTCCCACAAACATTAGTTAAAGAAGTAGAAAGTTGGTACCGGTCTTTAGAACTAGAATCCATTCGTAGATGGAGTACTATGTTAGAACTATTTAATGACAAGTATCAAATGTACTCCCGAGTGTCTAACTTGTGAAAGCAAATCTAAGGCTGGAAACAAGGAGAACATGAACCCTTGGATGCTACCATGGGCTGATACTATGCACTGTTACATCATTGTCTTGGCAATGGTTATTCGCAAAGGGATCAACTATGCCATCTTGTGGAGGGGCTTAGGCATGAAACGAGAAGAACCCTTGGGAATTATGCCCATGGAAGACTATTTGAGCTTAGGTTCCTTTAAATTTAAAGACTATTGCAGCAAGTTGCTAAGGAAGAAGGTGAGCTATGGAAGAGAGAAAGTGTCGAAGAGTATAACTAAGATCCTTCCCTTTAGAAGAGAGGAGTAAGATTTTGTAAGGATGAAGAAGAATCATCACTCAAAGAGATGGTGAATAGGAAAAATTTTCCTATCTAAAAGATGACATCAGAAGTTTTGGCAAAGGTAGACGAAATGTGGGATTCCCTAGAAAATAGATTTCAAACTATTTTTAAAATAGTAGAGGAGTCTAGAGAGCAAGGTAGCGAGAAAAGGAAAAAGAAAGAGGCTGAACATTCACGTAGCAAGGGTAAGGGTAAAGTTGCCATCATTGAAGAGGTTTTGGATTCAGAAATAAATAATGATAGTGGATGTGAGATATGTCAATATGACCATCCTAAGGGATGTTACCCTATAATCTCACATCTATAGGAGTCTAGGGTGTATGCACTCAACCCATGATTAAACAAAAGGTAAACACCCTAAAGGTTACCTTATCCTCAAGGTAACCCAAGGCAGTTTCGCCAACCTTTAACATATTATCCCAGTGGAACTCTAGTACAACTAATTGAGCAATATCAATAGTGGTAGCACCCACAATCATGGGAAATTCCACCACCAAGGCAATAGTATCCTTACCAGCAACTTGACCCGTATGGATATTACGTGCAACAACCAATCTACCCATGTGACTCTATTGGTCACGTCACTCCTCAACCTCACTACCAAGCCCAAGAGTCTTATGGGACACCCTCTTCTAGAGGTGATATTTTGCAAGCATATCATCCTTCTCATCCGACCGCATCTCTTCCACCAATAGCTCCAGTACCACTTGCTCCTACGATGCAAGGTGAAATCCCTACCCATCCATAGCAACATAATGCCACGAGGGCTATTAACTCTCAACCTACCATTGGTTCCAACAACCACATGAAGAAAAGACCTTTATTTAGAACCAATGGTCCAACCAAGCCCTTGTAATCACAAGTAACTGATTCCTTAGATGCCTCAATATCAATCAAAACATCAGAGACCCCTTCAACCCAATCACCGCACTCGACGCATACGGTCATGCTAACACTTGCCATCACCAATTGGATGAAAGCTAACCACCTTCCCAAAAAATTCTCTAATCTTGGGAGTCCTATGAAATACTTACAAATCACTAGAAATGTGTCATGCAAGGCTCTTTTGGATTCAGGTTCCGGTGTCAACTTGATTTCTCAAGAAATGTACTAGGCCTAGAACCTTCCTCCATTGAAAAAGAGCAACATCCATCTAGAGTTGGCTGACCAGTCCATCATTGTCCCATTGGGACTAGTGGAAGACATTATTACCATTGTTTGTGGGTGGTTGTACCCAGCTAACTTCCTAGTAATTTAGGTAAACAGCGGTAAGCGGGACTTCCCAATCATAATGGGAAGAGCATGGCTAAGCACCATNGACTGGGTGTCTTCCTATCGTGTGGTTGCTACATACAAGCATCTTTGTATGTTAATCACTTGTGCGCACTGATTGCATGCAGGCAATGCTAAACTTTGCACAAACCATGACCTCTACACGCAATTACACCCTATGTCACTATATCTGAGGCATGGAATTTTCTTCTTCTCAATCTTTCCAAATGTATTTTCCTTTGATATTTCTAGGGAAAGATTGCGTATTCCTAGGCGTGCGTCAATGGTGCTTAGCCATGCTCTTCCCATTATGATTGGGAAGTCCCGCTTACCGCTGTTTACCTAAATTACNCTATTCCATTGCTGATAGCGAATGGGTTAGCCCCTTAGTTATTGTGCCTAAAAAGGGAGGCAAATGGAGGGTTTACATAGATTTCAAACTACTAAATATGGCAATATTCAAAGATCACTTTCCATTGTCATTTGTTGACCAAGTCTTAGACACCATCGTAAGGCATCACTATTATAGTTTTCTAGATGGATATAGTGGATATAACCAAATACAAATAGCCCTAGAAGACCAAGCCAAGACTACATTCACTAATACTTGGGTAATGTTTGCATACAAATAGATGTCGTTTGGCTTGTGCAATGCCATTGCAACATTTCAATGACTAGTTCTAAGAATATTCCAATAGCAAATAGGGAATGGCGTGGAGGTCTTTATGGATGACTTCTCCACTTATGGACCAAACTTTGATCAAGGCTTGGACCGGTTGGAACAAGTATTAAAAAGATGTGTACAAACCAATTTGAGGCTCAAATGGAAGAAAAGCCATTTGATGGTCCAAGAAGGAGTAGTACTAGGGCAAAAAATCTCACACATAGGGATAGAGTTATACCCTGAGAAAATCAAAATTATCCAAGGAATTACTCGTCAACCGGAAGCTATCAAAGATATTCGGTCATTCCTTGGACATACTAGCTACTATAGGAGATTTATTGAGAACTTTTCAAAGGTTTCCAAACCATTGGTGGAATTAAAAAAAAAGGATGTACCTTTTGAGTGGACTAGGCAATGCAAATTAGCTTTCCAAACTTTGAAATAGAAGCTAGTAGAAACGCCCATTCTACAAGCTCTTGACTGGTCCAAACCATTCCATATTATGACTGACGCATCCAACTATGCTTTAGGAGCTGTACTTACATAGTTAAATGACCAAAAGCATCCTTATTACATCCACTATGCAAGTAGAAGTATCGCTAGTGCACAACTTAACTACACTACCACAAAGAATGAATTAATTGATGTAGTGTTTGCACTAGAAAAGTTTAGACACTATGTATTGGGATATAAAGTATATAAACATATAGATCATAGTGCAATCTGGTTCCTCATGAATAAGCCAATGGTAAGCCCTCATATCATATGATGGCTTGTAATCTTAAAAAAGTTCAGTTTAATGATGATTGATTGCAAGGGAACTGAGAATGTAGTTGCTGATCATTTATCTTGGTTGTGATGGGACAACAAAGAGGATGAGTATCTAATTTCTAATCATTTCCCTAATGAATTCCTCTTTACTAGTGTGGTGAATAATCAATCACCCACAGAGACAAACTAGTATAGTAGCATTCTTACCTATCTTCTCATCCAGCAAACACCACAAGAGTTAAACCTTAAGAAGAAACAATAGTTTCTTCATCGAGCTAAGTACTTTATGGAGATCAATGGGAAACTTTACAAAGTATATCCTGATGGCTTGGTTTGATGGTGTGTTCCCGATATAGATCAACTGCGAGTTCTCCAAGATGCTCATGAGGGTCCATGTGGGAGTCATTACACTGGGAGATGAACGACCATCAAGATCCTGCTTGCACGATATTATTGGCCTACATTATTTTAGGACACCCATCATTTTGTCCAATCTTGTGAGCACTGTCAACGTGATGGGGGAATGATTATTAGAATGGAGGATCCGCAACAATGGATTCAACTGTTAGAACCCTTCAACATTTGGGGAATTGATTTTATGGGGCCAATTACACCAATGTCCAATGGAAAATCTTATATTATTGCTGTCGTTGATTACCTAACAAAATGGGCTAAAGCAACTGCTATTAAAGATTGTACATCATCTACAACTACATGATTGGTTCAACAACAAATCACAAAAAGGTTTGATGTGTCATGTGCACTTATTTCAGACAATGACACACACTTCACAAGTGTAACTTTTCAGAAATTAATGCAACGCTTAGGGGTTGAGCATGAATTAACTACACCATACCACCCCCAAATGAATGGTTAAATAGACATCATCAACAGAGAGATTACAAAGATATTGACAAGAACAATTAGCAAGTTTAGGCGAGACTGGAGCACTAAACTAAACAATGCTCTTTGAGCATACCGCTCCACATGGAAACTCCCTATAGGCTACTCTCCCTATGAGTTAGTGTATG
>MNCI01010894.1:1143488-1162751 GCA_015680685.1 Gnetum montanum
AACAAACCAAACCTTTCCAGGAGCTTAGGACAACCAGTACACATGCTACCTCTCTTGATGGACAACCTTGCTCACTATTTCGGATCTCCTCCTTGCAAATTAGTCGTGGGGAAGATGGCCACCTATACTAACCGTTCTAGGCCCTCAGTTCTTTTTAAATTTTTGTTTTACACATTTTTTATTTTACAAATTCTTTCAACTTTTTGTATTTTTGTTTTACACTGTTGTTCATGTTTTTATTGTTTCTTTATTTGTTTGATTTACTTTTATTCATCATCTAATAAGTGCTCATGATGGTGGATTGAATTATATCATATTGATTACTAATGTTTGGTTTTTACCTTTAAATTATGATGCTGATATTAAGGTATGGTTCTTTTGGTAAAATAGGCAATGAGTCCGTGTCGTCCACTCATTCATATAATTCTATGATCTGCTTTGGCTTGGAACTGTATAGTCCTCTTTTTCTAAGTAAATTTGTTAATGAGTTGGTGGCTAGGTATTTTTCAAACCAAGGAAAGACTCAAAGGATGAAAAGGGTGTGACTTTAAGGGGATTTGATGCATTGGTGCTAGCCATTCTCTTGGGTGCTTGGATGATTTTTCTTGGGTTTTCTGCCATTCTGACATTGTTCAAATATCAAGAAGCTGAGTGAATAAAAATAAGTCTTTGCATGGTATGGTTCTCACGCATAAACATAAATAAAAAAGAGAAAAAAGTGAAAAATGTGAGAATTAAAAGCACACCCCTTAGACATAATAAAGCAATATGGGCTACAAGCACTGGTTATGGCACTGGAAAGACATGTTAGCCATGCCTAAAGGTTCCCTCTAACTAAGGCCCTTTCTCGCTTCTTGCTTCTCCATCTCACTCCCCTTGGGATGGTGGTCACTCTTTTTGGAAGCATTCTTGTTGCCTCAAGAGGATGGATTGGCCAAGTGTATTGATGTGAGGTCACTGAATGTGGTTGGTTTGAGTCTAGATTTGGGATGAGTTCTAATCAATTATCTTAACCATAAAATACATAAGGGACTTTACACAACCTTGTTCTTGGGATTCCATTCCATTCTCTCCTCTCCATCTTTCTCCCCAATTTTCCACCTCATTGTTGATTCTTTCATTAGTCCGTTTTTGGGTTGATGCATTATTTTTCTTTGGTGAATTCTTGTGGGTAAGTTTTTAACTCTTGCTTCCAAATAACATTCCTAGAGCCTACGGACTCTTTGGTTTGTGGGTTTATTAGGGCATAAAAAGGCATGAGCCTACTTTGGGGAGGACCCATTGGCATTCCTTTTTTGGTGCAATTGTTAACTTCTTTTTCTTAAACATTTTCTATAATCAATCATTTCTTGTTTCATCCCTATCCATGACATTCATTTTATTGGCTTTGCCATTGTTATTTTTTCCATCTTTCTTGTTTCTCATATTTCTCCATCTTATAGCTACTGAAGGTTCACTCTTAGTTGTGGGGGCCCTAGCACAAATTTTTCAATTTTACTATTTACCTAACCCCTACACCTTAGGTAGTCACCAGTGATAAATCTTTGAACCAGTTTATGCCATAACCACAACTCAGCCAATGCACCTCATATTAAGACAAGGTATTAACTGCATTATGGTTTATCTATCCTTGCTCATTTGTGACTGTGTTGTGTGTGCAGATGGCGATCATACAAACAATGGACTCGGCTTGGAGGAAGCACTTAGAATGGACCGGAACTGGAGCATTTACGAAAGGAGCAAGTCCAGTGGTGTGGCTATAGGTAAACAATGGAAGGCACAATCTCAACATTGGTGGCAACATGCTTCATCTTCTCTCTCTCTCTCTTTTTCTTCAAACTACCAAATAAAGGCTTGGATGTCATTTATGTACGAGTGTTCACCACAATGGTCATGAACACTAATGTTGCAATATGCTTATTGATCCATTCACTAGGCACGTTGAGTCTATCATCCCATTCCATCATCAGTTGTCAATTAGTCAATAATCCCATACCTTCCCAATATTTTGTAAGGAACTCGAGGACAAGTTTTCATTTAGTCATGGAGGTATGATGAGAGCAGTTACTTTAGCAATTACTCTAATTACTTGAGTGGTTACTCTAGCGGTTACTCTAGTAGTTATTCTAATTCTTAGAGTGGTTACTCTAGCGGTTACTTTAGTAGTTATTCTAATTATTAGATTGGTTTATCTAGCCATTACTTTAGCAATTATTCTAATTATTAGAGTGATTACTCTAGCAGTTATTCTAATTATTAGAGTGGTTACTCTAATTATTAGAGTAGTTTCTTCCAAGTCTATAAATACAGTGCCTAGGTACACAATTGAAAGAAGTCTTTTAGTAGTCAAGTAGGGAAACTCTTGTAGTCTGTTTGAAAGTTGGAGTATTTTCCAAGTGCCTGCAGCAGGAGGACTAAGTGTGGATGAATTTTTATTTGAGCATTGTGTACCTGAGCACACCTTGTGTATGGAAATAAAGTCGAGCTCTTTGATTCATCCTTACAGCACTTGAGATTTGTTTTCTTACACATTTCTTTTATTTTATTTTCTTATGCATTTATTTTATTTTATGCACTTTACATTTTTGTTATTAGCATAGCAATTCATTTTGATCGATTAAGCAAATCATTAAATTACACAAGCACGACCACTTCGAGCATGTGTGTAACGCTTAATAACCCAGTAACGATTAGCGTTTGATAATCCCAACAATGTTGCACTGGTTCAGGATGTGTACGACAAGTGGGAACGGATGCTGGTGTTAGGATTAGTTAGAACTTAGTTAATGAGTAGTTAAGTTAAATTAGTCACTTACTTACCTCTCTCCTTTCTTACTAGTGTAGGACATAAAAACATAAAAGGTATAAAAATCATATGCCTCAAGCTTACTTAACCATATAGTTGTGACATACAAGTAAGCTTGGGAAGACAACGATCAACCAACCCGTCTTTGTTCCACAAGGGCGCATAAGCACTTAGTCCTTGGAATTCGACCGAATCGTGCGTGAAATGCTCGTATTCATATGGTTGAGCGTAGGGGTACCTGGCCGCTCATCAAACTCTTTTGTTTGTAGGAGTATAAGGATTATTCCTAGTTTGTTGTTATGTGTTGTTCATAATGTTACTAAGCCTACAGTAGCAAGTGTTATGTGGGTTGGGGTCACTTACCATGACTTGTTCAAATGAAGGCATTTTCTTATTCTCAGTTTCATTAGGTATGTTCAAGACCATAACAGGGGTTTTCCCATTTTGTTGACTCTAGGCATTGTCACCATATAGTGCTAAAAATTATGGACAAGCCCTCTCAAAATGTTTCCTAGTATTATGGAGACGACAATAATCATCATTGATTGATGTGTTTGGCTTTTCAAATTGTATAGGACCCTTATTGTTGTTTCACTTTAATTCAACTACTTCATTAGAAAGGTTTTGTAGTGAAGTTAATATTTGGGTCATCTGATTTTGAGTTTGAGTTGGAGGTTTAATAAGATTAGATATCGCACTTGGGTTTATGATGGATTGAATTAAGGCTTTAGATTGGTCATCATTCAAACCAGTGTTAGGTGGTAGAAATGAACAAGATGTTGAACTTTGCAAATAATTATTTGAAGGTTGAGTTAGTTGAATGGGGAAAGGAGTCTAAGACAAAGTATTAGTCATTGGGAAAGTTGGCAAAGGTAGAGGACTAGATTGCATAGGGTTATTGATGTTCATCATCCTGAATTGGGTTTGAATGCTATTCATGAGGGTAATTTGTTCTAACTTGATGACTTTAGTGATCACTCCCTGTATTTGTGTTATGTTGGGATTAGATTTAATGGAATAAACAGAAAATGGATTAATGATGAACAAGTAAAAATTAAGTATGCCACTAAGTTGTGGATGCATCTCGCTCGGCACATAAGCAAGTTGATGAAGGAATCTTAGGTTGTAATCACAGACATTTTTCCCAAGTATTTTCCTTAAGTTTGTGAAATTGCTTGATGCTATGGATAGGCTAGTAAACTTGTCAAACTAAAGCAAGAACTTATTTTTGAATTTTTTCCATGAATCAATAGAGGCATTTGGGAGCATCGAAAACCATTGGGTGGTTTGCTCCTAAAAGTTATAAATACCTTACATGCTATGTCATTTTGTACAATGTTATAGATCCCTAGTAAGGTTTTGAAACATTGTATATGTTGGTGGGCATCACTAGTAGGGGTTGTGGGATTGAAGAACAAGTTTATGTTTTGGAGTGATTTCAAAATATTGTGGTAGTTGGTGAAGTTAAAAGAGTTGCTTACCAAGGGAGTTAGGGGTTGATTGGTTGCTATCCTAGTTCTAGTTCTTTTAGAGATAGAATTTGAGAAACCTTAAGTTTGTTGTTTTTTTAACGTAAAGTGACAAGTAGCTGGTCGGTTAGGAGTAGAGGTAAATGATTCTTGTTGGGAGCATTTGCTCATAATATAAGAATCACAGAATATAAATGTTAAAACTATAAACTTGAGTAAAAAGAAATAAATATTGAAATAATATTATTTTTTTGACAAAAAATATTAAAATATGTTATATAAATTTTTTTAAAGAAATAAATGCATGAAATTGCAATATTTATAAAATTTAAGAAAATTAAATTTCAAAAAATTAAATTTAAAATCAAATGATTAATAAAACCACTTTATCAAAGTCAGGACTTTGATATTCCATTGTCAGCCACCAGTGTTTGCGATTGGTGCTAGGAGAGAGGGATATGCTGCTGAGTGTTGGTGTTGCTGTAACTACAGATTGTTGCTAACTGCCACCTACTGTTTACTACCGCGCACCGCCTGTCATCACGGATACTGTCACCTGTTAACACCACTGGTTGCCTGCTGCGGACTACCGTGCAGCACCTGCCATCACGGATACTACCATCGGTAGGTTGCCTGCTGCTGACCATCGGCTGCTGCAGCTGCAGTAACGCGCTGCCTCTAGGAAAAGCGTGGTCGCTGTATTAATGCCATCGCATAAAAATGGGAAGGGAGGAGAGAGAGCACGTCCGCTGTGCCACCTCGAGCTCTGCCGTTGATGAACCTACGGCTGTCGCCGCTGGCTGGAGACTATTGACGCTGCAGCTCTGACGACGTTCAACACTGGTGCTGCTGTTGTTGCTGTCACAGCAGACAGTCAACGCTACCCTACCCTGCTGCTTGCTGCTGTGTGTGACGTTTTGCTATCATTACCGTCGCGCCCTGGGTCATCGCTGGAATGAGGGATCCGATCTCTTACCTGCAACTGCTGACATCGTTGCGTTTCCGTCCTAGAGAGAGAGGAAGCTGCTCGATTCTCCTGTGCCCCACGTCTTCACCAGGCACTACTGCCCGTAACCTGCGCCACGACCGCAACCACCAATGTAACCGCCCACGATTTTCATCACATCAGTTACGTTTGTCGTAACCACTACATGCACGTCTCCGCCCATAAGCGAAGGTATTGCTGGTAATGGGAAATGAGGCTCTAGCTGAACTGAGCAGGCGTGGTGGAGTTTTGGTTGACGATGTTTTCGACGGTGTATCTGTCGGTTGGGACAGCGACGGCGATAATACTGCTGAGACGGGAGACGTGGAAGCTGTTTTTCGAGATTGTGTGTCGCAGGGAATGCGGGGCCAATGCTAATCCGCTGACGACGGTGGTAGAGTGGTATTTGGTGTTTGTATCGCTGTGTATAGTACTATCGTAGTTGCCAAATCTAAATTCCATTGTAGGTCTGTCGCTTATTTGGGCTGTTACTGCAATCATTTACTGCACAATGGCATGAAGCATTTAAGTGAGCAGGCCTCGACCTCCCCTCATTTCTTACCATATCCTGCGTGCCAACACCTTCACTCTCCTCAATGCCTTCGGCATACTCGCTTTCGCCTTCTGTGGCCATAATATGTTTCTTGAAATCTAGGTAAATAATTTTGCATTGCTGTTATGAAAAAGACGAGAAAATAATAATAATCATAACAGCTTTGCCTTGCACATCCTAAACACCTGTGATTTAATACTCTCGCCTTGGCAACAGAAATGGCTATTGAATCATCATGTGATTGGAAATGCAAGGAATTTCTAAACTAAGGATCTTCGCCGACAAAATAAAAGAGAAATGGAAACACTGAAAATGGAATCCCTACACAGGTCATCAATAAAAGCAACAGATGTTTCTGCTCATTCATGTAGAGAATTCAAATATAGTTTAGATAAAAAAAAATTATTGTTACTGTAAAGTAGCTAGTACTACAATTTCAAGAATTTCCATTTATGATTGTATTATTGGTGAAGGTTCTAGAGTCGTATTATCACTTGTTAGTAGAATGTATCTAAAAGTTTGTATGCCGGCAATTTTTTTTCCTTTGAAGTTCCAAGGTTCATCAAAAGTGAAGAGTTTGTTGGGTAACTTGAGTTTGACACCATTGAAATTATGGGTCACTTTAGTGCTTTTTGTACGGAGAAATGTGTTAATGTTTCAGACACCATAGCTTCAGCTGTTCATGTAACTGTCATAATTATGATATGCAATTGCAGGCGACCATGCCGTCGAGTCTGAAGCATCCTGCCTGTATTCCCATGTGGAGGGGCGCAAAAGTTACTTACATACTTATTGCCATGTGTCTCTTCTCTATTGCAATCGGTGGTTATTCGGCCTACGGAGACCTAGAAAGCATATTTCACCTCTATGTTTGCTGTGTACTCCAAATCATTATTCTAAGTTCTTTTACATGACATCCATCGTCAAGCCTCTCTCCAATTCGTATCGACTGCTTATTCTAAGTTCTTTTACATGACATCCATCATCAAGCCTCTCTCCAATTTGTATCTACTGCTTGTGGATCATAAGAGATGTTGGTATCAAGAGTTATGTTCTTGCTATCGTTTTTGAAGCACACAATTTCAGGATGTTCGTAATAGAATTTTCTAAAATTATTCAAGGCAGATTTGGAAACTGACAAGCTAGGTAATTTGATGATTGGGAAAGAGCAATTTTTATTTTTATTTTTATTTGCAGAGGAAGTATTTAAAAAAATCCTAATGTAATTATGCTCAAACTTGAAAATAAATTGTTTTCAAAGTATTACATTGATTTCTGAGAGGAAATTATTTCGAGAACCAATCTCAACTCAGTTGAAGTTTAACAATACATTTTGCTCTTATAAATTAAGGTTCTAGCTTGTGTAACCACTAACTTGGCAATCTAACACTAACTTAAAGTTGCCTACTAATTAACAAAATAAACTAAAGGATTTAAGGAAATAGTTTAAATGAACCTCCATTATTAGTGACGTGAAGAATAACGAGAACATAAGTCTTTGACCTAATTATAGGTTATAAATCATGGCCCCATGCTAAGCATGGGCATGTTAAGGTCAACAATAAGGAGCTTGAACAAATTTCACTCACAGTACCTAAGCAAATTATGCATTTACAACAACAAGAGGATGTTGAGACTTTGTTTGATGAGGATTGCATACAGGCTAAATAGAATATTAAGAATGGAAACAACAGTCACATAAAAGTTTAGTTAAGGCATGTAAATGCTTGATTAGAACCAAGAGAAGGAAGTTTACCAGTGAGTAGTAGGAAAATTTTGTTTACTCCATTAAAAAGGAGCCTAGACAATTTTGGCAATGTTTTGATTATAAAGCCTCTTCATTATTTAATTTTTCTTTTAAAGATATTTGTTCATTTTATAACAAACTATTTAGAAGAGAAGATGACAATTTTATTGCTATTGTACACCAAGCACCTCTCCAATTTACTCTTGAGGAAGTCATAGAGGGTATAAAAAGCTAGCATTTTACAAAATTGTAAATTCATATGGTTTTTATGCATAATTATTAAAGTGGGTAGGATTTGTTATTCATAGAGCAATTTGGCAAAGATTAAATTTAGCAATAGATCAAGGATTAGATCAACATTGGAAAACCAGCAAATCTATCTTGTTATATAAGAAGGGATATAAAATTAATTTGAATAATCATCAAATATCATTGTGAGTAATTTTTTACTAAGTTGTTGGGCACTTTGTTAGAAAAGAGAATTAGTTCTTGGGCTAAAGTTATCTAGGGTAGGATATTAAGCAAGTTTTAGATAAAATCACTCCACTATTGATCACTTAGTTATTTTGAGACGATATTGGAACATAAAATAAATGAAACATATGTACACCCCAAGATATATATTCTAATTAGAACTATATATAACTTAGCATTACCCATAGGAGCTTTCAAATCAAGTGTCTTAGGCTAACACCTCATTATTAACTTAATTACTTTGAGATCCTACATGGAGTTTGCAAAAATGTCTAAAAAAAAGTTTTTATTTATTTTATTATTTACAAAAGCATATGATTTAGTGGTTTGCACATATCTATGGTTGGATTTGCATAAAATTGACATCCCTTTAGAAATGATTATAGTAACTCAAAGATTATATGAGGAAGTAATTATAAAAACTATAGATATCAATTCAAAGAAAAAATTTCAATTCTAAAGAAAAATTAGAGTTATGCAAGGTTGTCCACTTTCTTTGAGTTTATTTGGTATCTTTATTAATGAAATGCAAGACTAGTTAGGCTATAGGCAAGATAGTCATGCACTCAAACTTGGGTTCATGAGTCATGGTGTTATTCTATGAGTTAACCATAGATCATGGACTATGAAAATTAGAAATATTTTTATCATTGTGAATAACATGAGTGGACCATGAGGGTACCATGAGTCATGGTCTAAAGTAATGGTTCAAAATTTAAATTTATTAAATGCCACAAGTAAACCATGAGTTGTGGTCACTATGCCATGAGAACATCATGAGTTGTAGTAAAATTACCTTAATTAATTTTTGAACCATGAAGCAACCATAGATTGATGTTAATGCTTTTAATTAACCATGAGGCAATCACGACTCATGGTAAAGTTATAGTCCTTCACTATGAGTCATACTTTGAGAAAATATCATGTCTGCGATAGCATTAGTCATGGTGAACTTGTAGTCTAGAAACTTGTAATACCATGACTTAACCATGAGTTGTGATCAAATTGAAAGTTGCAAAAATCTTGAGATTCTAATATTGGATGTGATTAAAACTTGGTTTGATGGAGTTTCCTTGAACTACTAACTAATCTAAAATGTTGAATTGGACTTAATGAATTGAATTTCATGAGAAAATTTATGGGTCCAACTTTAATAACTGTTAAACTTTCAAATACTGGAGTAGATCTTTGATGAAATGGATGAAAATACTTTGATGGAAAAGCTAATGATGATAACTTGAAGATGTAAGGAATTAAGAACTTTTGATAGAGTTGCTTTTAAAACTATTGATGGAGATGCTAGAAAATGTTAATTTTTGGATGATAAGATATGAATGAATGAGATATTAGAAACTAGAAATTAATAAGATGGAGTGTGGAAAAAATTTGTAACTAAATCTTTCATGTTACTTTAAAATCTTTACAATCCTATATTTATAGCCAAATGATGGGGCAATAATGGTATATGATAGGACAAAGTTATTTTCATTAAAATTTTGCTAGAAATTGAAAGGACATGAGAGATTGGGATCATTATCTAATTACATATGGCTATTAATATTTTAATAAAAGTAAATAAATTATAATTTCCTATCTTATCCTATGTAACATAATAATCCAAATAGAGTTTATATGGCTTTGGTCCCTATTTTACAAAAGAGCTAAATTATTTTTGCTTGAACTTTATCATCTCTTGAAATTTGAGCTTTATTTTCATGCTTTAACTTGATTTTGTTGTATTTCCATATTTAAATATGGCCTTGTATAACCTTGAATTTGTTTATTTTTCTAGCTTGTAATCCATAACTTAGGTGAGTAGAGTTAGTTAAGTATGGGGGGGTGTCGGACCCCAAAAAGAGAATTTTATTAATTAAATGAGAATAAGTACATGATCAACATTTGAACATATTGATGGATAAATAGGGAGAAGAACAAAGACAAATGCGAGTGTTGAAAGAAAACATCTTGAAACAAAATCATTCTCAGGGTGTGGGAGTACATGCCAGATAAGGGAGTACATGCCAAAGAGCTATCAAATGCTGGGAATCCTTAGGAACTGCGAGTTTATAAGAGCAGGAGAACAACAAAGAGCTCAAAATTATGATGATAACACACTCCGATGTAGCAGATTGAGATTGGAAAGAGTGCGCGAGTTGGTGTATCTGCTCCAAGGCTGCAAACAAAAAAACAACTGATTAGTATCCAACTTTAACTTAGAAGTATGAGATAAAATTTGGAAATGCACAAGGCGAAGAATTTGAGATTTTTCCATAATATTTAAATGGTTAGAGTTGGACGAATTAGTGTTCTGGAAAAGAGCAGTGCATCTGCGCTTCCATATAAAGTAAAGAACGAGGGGCCTAATAACTTTCCAAAGAAATAGAAGGTCTGAAGAGGGGGTGGCCAAAAAGCTGAATAAGATATCCAACAAATTAGAACCAATAAAAAAAACCAAATTGATAATCTAGGATATAAGAAATATATGTTATAACTTCCATATTAGGGGTACAAATGTGCAAATATTAGATTCTTTTAAATATTTGGGTTATATTTATATGAAAAATCAAATATGGGAGAAGTGTATCAAGAGGTTTCGAGGCTTTGTGAACCTTCAAAAGAAAGTATAAGGATTTAGGACTCTAGGCTTGGAAGGTTTGAAAATAGTTTTTTGAGATCATTATCTATACTAGTGTATCATATGGATATGCTATTTAGGGACTTGAACTCAGTGCTAAGTTGTATTAGTTTGTTAAGTTAAAATGTTTTGTTAGTATCAAGTTAAGAGTGTATGTGTATATTTCAAAGTAGAAAATAAGCAAATAGGAAAAAAGGAAGAAAAAAGAGACAACTTGTTAGGACCAAAGGGTTTAAAGAAATATTTTTTGTATTTATCTCCAAAGAATCCCAATTTATAGGTTGTAACTTAAAAGTGATTATACATTTTAAATTAAAGTTTACATAAGTCATGTACTGCTTTTACCTTCTCAAGAAAAGTTTAACATGGTTCAGAGCAAGAAGAAGATAAAAAGTAAGACTAAGAAAAGGACTCCACAAAGAAGAAGAGAAATGGGAATATAGGTGACCTTACAAATTCAATGTGTAAGTTTTTTAAAAAGTAGGAAGATATGAACTTCCTACGATCCTCAGTAAATAAGATTGTAGTATCTGATACATAAAAACTTACAATGAAGAACTTTAAGACCTAGACATAGAGAATGAGAATAATTTTTTTTTACACGTGTTTTTGAATAAGTATGACATTTGATTTATGGAATAGAGATAGTTGCAAGAATCTAGGAATATCTGTATCAAATGCTAGGAAGTTTAGAGAGGGCTAGGAAGTATCATCTATTTCCTAAATTAAGAACAATGAAAATGAGAGTAGAAAAAAAGTTAGTAAACTTAATCAAGGATATGAAGTCAGCCATAATTAAGCTAGAATGTGAAGGTTAAGTTGTAGGTGATGAAGAGAGGATCATTTACCTACTAAATACATTACCTAATCAATATAAGGACTTCACCTAGGCATTGGATACACTTGGTGAAAGACCAGAGTTTCCAATCTTGATAGCCTAACTCCAATTATAGGAAAATAAGATGGAGGTTAAGTAGAAAATGGATAACATAAATCAAGTCATATATACTCCAAAAAAATAAATAAGGATAACAAAGGTTGTCCAACTCATACAATATGATGAATTATTGTACCCACTTACTTAGTTCCATAATGACCAAGACAAGTGTGGTTTTGACATTTTTTATCAAACTTTGAGCATAAAATTCCTTAAAATAACATCATAAGATATATTTTGAACCTCCAAAGGCCTCCAAGTATCATTCTAGCTTATAACCTAACATATGGTCATAAATTTCAATGACATTGAAAAATTTGGAAAATGAAAATATTTCTAAGTCTTGTAGGTGACATTGATGCAACATCAATGTCATCCCTAGATCACTACTTCCATGTCACCATCATCAAAATCATTCTGGGCCATTTTTATGACTTTGTAAAATTCCAAATAACTCCAAATGATGAATTTTTGTAGGAGATATCCTAGAAAAGCTAGAGATGATTCATACAACCATGAAAAATTCTAAATTGCTCATTCCAAATTGGAAAATAATTAGGAAAAGATGAAAAAAGATGGAAAGAGCTAGGGATCTTCAATTTGAATTTGGAGAAAGGTCTCTAAGTTTTCCATCTTTTATTTTTAGTAAACATTGTAGGTATTTCTTCATAAGATATCATGAGGGTTGAGGAGAGTGGCATGAGAGCATAAGTTTTATGTGTATTTGACCTATGTGTGTGTGTCTCATTAAGGAGTTGATCTTACTTGGTTGTGCCTTGCATTAAGGACAATCATTGTGTGGCTGTAGAGCCTCATGCTTTGCAATACCGTTTGAGTGTTATTAGTGTTTTGGATGTTGTGGGTTGTGGAAACATATATTGTAATTTTTTGTATATTAATTGAAGATAGCTAGCTTTCTTGTTTTCTAGCATATTGAATTATTTTTCATAATATCTATATTTAGTGGTAATTAAAGATTAAAATTAATTAGGGGTGCTAGAACTTGAAATAAGTGAAACATAAATGCATCCCAAGATATATAGTCTAATTATACATTTATATAACACAACATTTCCCACTAGAATTGAACGCATGACATGGAGCTTCCAAATGCATTCTCCCTCATTAGAGATAGATGATGAAGAAGATGGTAAGGATAGAAAGCCAGGAGAGTTAGGTCAGCTTTCTCTACTTCTCTAGTCCCTTGAATGCTCTTTTGCTTAGTGGTTAGGAGAAATTGGCTTGGAGGTTGCCCTGGTTTTGGATCTAGTCTTACCTTTATTGCTTGCCAAGGATAGAGAACTTTGGCATTAAGATTTGTCTTATGGATATTCTATGTCCTTCTTTTTTAACTATGATGTGAGTATGATTGAAACCCTTTTTCCCTTGAAAGCTTCATGGTAGGCCTCCAGAGCTTGTCTTTTTAAAGATGGACCTTCGTAGGTTGATAATCTCTTGATATGTCATCTGTCACTTGCTAATTTAAGGCTTCTAGTCCTAGATTTATTAATTCTACCATAAACATTGATGTAATGACATGATTGAGTGACAACACAATGTTGTTGTGCATCTTTTTGCACTATACCTAGTCATCTTGGTGAAGGATAAAGTGAAGTCTGAATAGTATGGATTCGAATAGGCGTACACCACTGAGGCACTTCATTTGGATTCTTTCGTGTCCAATCATCTACAAGTGGGGAATTAAACCTATGAGAGGAAGTCATCTCTAAGTTTGTTTCCAAGTGTGCCTTGAATAAAATATTATATATATATTCATTATGTTTTTACAATTTTTTTAAAATGATTTGATTATCTAGAACACTAAGCATATAATAAATATCTTTGGCAATGGTGCTAATGATAAGCAACAAGAGTCCCCTCTGCCCAACCATATGAATCACAACTGCATAAACCTGATCTAGTCAAACTCCATGAAATATATTAACTAAAAGTATTTCTAGATAATTAGACATTAGGTTATTGATCATTGTCATCCCAATCATCACTTTTCATAGTTCAATGGATATAATTAACTATGATTAAGGCATAAGATGTTTTTATTCTTTATTATTTTTATTATTAAAATATCAAAATAATAAAGTAGTTGACATATTAAAATATTAACTAACTATGAACTTGAAGGTAATCTAAACTATTCTAATCATGGAGCATTTGTTCCCACTTTCCATACCCATCTTGAACCTATATTAACATTGCTAGGTTACAAAGTGTTAATTATTGGGTGTACCAAGTATTCGCTATTGGGATTATTAAACATTAATATGTTATGCTTGAAGTGATCATAATGGTAAGGAAGTTGCCTCTTGTTCTTGGCAAGAGTACACCAACCTATGCTCTACCATTAGGCACCGTACGACCAAACTAACTGATGATCCCTTCAATAGTCACCTTCAAGGGGAGCTTGCCAGAGCTCGTATTACCTTTCAACATTGGGAAGTATATAAAGCACAAGGTGCCTTGATTAAAAGCCGACTCACATGGCTAAACATTCAAGATGAGCACTGTAAGGAATTCTTTAATACCTTAACTGATCCTCCCCTTTGCCCTCTTTAGATAAGCTCTCCATAAATGGATCCATTATCACTGCCCAAAATAGTCTTCTCTCTCATCTTAAGGAATACTTTGAGGCCTTATTCACCACTACTCCTATGGATCCCGCATCCTTCACGGCAGCCACTCTAAATTATCCTAAACTGGTTAATTCTTCTATGCTAACAATTTTAGAAGTCGATATTACTCTAGTTGAGCTTTGACAGGCTTACTTTAACCAAAGCCCCAGGAAAGCCCCTAGTTATGATGGGTTTCCAGTTGAATTTTTCTAGAAGCATTGGGATCTGGTAGGTTCTGACCTCTTCCATGTTATCAAAGAGGCTACGCTTACTGGTTCTTTGGGACCAATCTTAAACCAAGGGATTATTCGTCTTCTCCCTAAATCAGGAGATCCCACTTGTATCTCCAACTGGCAACCTATCACCTTACTAAATGTGGTTTACAAAATTTGGGCAAACTGTTTGGCTTTGCGATTAAAGAAAATCCTTGCCCTTATTATTTCCCCCCAGCAGACTTGCTTTGTTCCATGAAGATACATATTAAATAATGTGGTGGTTGCTTGGGAAGGTTTTAAGTGGGCTGAGGATGAGGGTCAGGATATCCTCCTGATGAAGCTTGACTACGCTAAAGTGTATGATAACATTAAGTGGGACTTCATTATCCAAACCATTGCTAAATTGGGTTTTGGCCCTAAGTTCATTCATATGGTAGAATGCTTATTCTCAGATGCTACTGCGCGAATCGTTTTACCTTCGACATCACTTCTCCCTTTTCTATTCATAGGTCTGTTAGGCAAGGTTGCCCTCTTGCTCCTTACCTCTTCATCATTGTTGCTGATTTTCTCTGTCATCAAATTAGCTTGGATATTCAAAATAATGTTTTATTTGGGGTTCATCTATCTTCTCCTCAACATCAGCTCCTCAATATGCATTTCGCTGATGACTCTTTTTTCCTTATTCAAAACAATGCTAATAATGTGTAGCATCTCTTATCTCGAGTAGAGAAATATTGCTCCCTCTCTAGATCTATTATAAATTGGCATAAATCTTCAGTTTATAGGTTCACTGATAACTACAGTCATTTGCCCAATTATAGTTGGAAGCGTACTCAAGATCATGAGATCATTAAGCTTTTGGGAATCCCCTTTCGCTTTAGAGGTCCAACGTTAGAACTCTGGGACCAAGTACTTTCTTGAATTCAAAGAAAAATTGAAAAATGGAAAACCAAACCCCTCACCCTCACTGGTAAGTATCTAATCTATAAGTCTATTTGTGCCTCTACCCATGTTTATTGTTCGTC
This sequence comes from Gnetum montanum, assembly GCA_015680685.1. Taxonomy (NCBI): domain Eukaryota; kingdom Viridiplantae; phylum Streptophyta; class Gnetopsida; order Gnetales; family Gnetaceae; genus Gnetum; species Gnetum montanum. The sequence continues at coordinate 1,158,965 of MNCI01010894.1, forward strand.
ATGTTGGGCCCCTTCCCATGCTTCTTATCAAAAGCTTGAATGATTATTTCAAGACTTCATGTGGTCGTCTAAGGACTCCCAAAAAGGCTTTCATCGTGTTGCCTGGAATATAGTAAGTCTTCCTAAGGAAAAAGGTGGATTGAGCCTTTTGAACTCCTTTAAGCAAGGTCTCACCCTTGTCGCTAAGTGGTTGGTTCAACACCTAGATGCCCCCAATATTATTGGGAATCTTCTTCAGTTAAGGCTTCGATAAACATTCCCTAAGAATAGGTCTATCTGGAAGGGTATCCACCTTGTTAATTGGATCCTTTCTCCTCACGACACTATCATTCCTGGAACACATGTTTTCAAAAGCATTTGGAAGGCTTGGCAGGTCTTACATTTTCATGTGAATTGGAATAATATTCATATCAATCCTACTATTCTTTCTAAGATTTGCCCTTGGTGGTTGCCCCTATGTCCAGCTCCTCTATCCACCTCAAATGCCAAGACAGCCACCATCTAGTTTCAAAAGGGAGTTGTTTCCCTTAGATGTCTTCATCTCAACAATCAGTGGATTACTTAGGACATGTTCAAAAACTTATATGGGGCTTCCAGAATTATACACCATTGTCTTGATAGACTTTATCACTTCATTCATCAGTATTCGCATTTGGATGCTTCGATTCCTAGTCTTTTCCATGGTCTTTAGTGGACTAATGGATTGAACCTTCTACCCTATAAACCACATGTGCCCTTTCAGTTGTTGCATGATTCCTCTATGATTGTTAATCACTGCAATCAATCATGGCACAAAGAAGAGTCTGAACAGTTTTGGCTATCTCTCTTTTCACGAATTTGAAGCCTTCTAACTCTTCCAAAAATTAAACAATTTCTTTGGTGCCTCCTGCATCAAGGCCTACCTATCGGCAAATGTCGTGAATACCTTAGGATTCCAAACCCTAATTTCCCTCTTTGTGGAGGTCTTGATGATTTTGTCCATGTATTTTGGCATTTCCCTTTCGCTCAGTCTTCATGGGAGTGGGTTTCTAAAGTCTTTCCTTTGTGCAAGTTTTCCCATGAGGATATCTTATTCGGCTTTCTGGCCACCCCCTCTACTGACCTTCAGTTTCTTTGGAAAGTTATTAGGCCCCTCGTTCTTTACTATATATGGAAGCGCAGATGCATTGCTCTTTTCCAGAACACTGATTTGTCCAAATCTAACCATTTAAATATTATGGAAAAATTTCAAATTCTTCTCCTTGTGCATTTCCAAATTTTATCTCATACTTCTAAGTTAAAGTTGGATACTAATCAGTTGTTTTATTGTTTGCAGCCTTGGAGCAGATACACCAACTCGTGCACTCCTCCCAATCTTGATCTGCTACATCGAAGTGTGTTATCATAATTTAGAGCATTTTTAGCTCTTTTTTGTTCTCCTGGTCTTATTAACTCGCAGTTCTTATTAATTCCCAGCATAAGGTTGCTCTTTGGAATGTACCCCCACACCCTGTGAAGGATTATGTATCAAGATGTTTTCCTTCAACATCCGCATTTGTCATTTTTCTTCTTCCTATTTATCCATCAATATGTTTAGTTGTTGATCATGTACTTAATCTCATTTAATTAATAAAATTCTCTTTTTGGGGTCTGACACCCCCCAGGCCATAATCATGCTAGTATAGAATAAAATATTAAATTATTACAAGCTAGAAAGTAAAGTGCATTAAGAGAAAAATGCTAGGCAAAAGTATAGGAATGCAATAATAGGAAGTAATCTCAATTTTATTATCAACAAGAAAAAGTATCTAGGTATACCATGCACTTAAATAAAATTCTATTCAATTAACTCCATCCATGTTATGGCACTTAAGGAAAATTTCACTAAGTTCAATGAAAGAAAACAATAAGAGTCTAGCTACTAGAGTAACCAAAGGTATCATAAATGCATATGGTGCTCACATTTATATCGACTATTGACTAGATTGTGTCGATGCATCTACATCAATGTATCAAAGGATATTTCAATAAGGATGTGTCAATGAGGCTGCATTGATGTAGCTAACTTATTGAATTTTCATCATAATCCCATAATTTATTGAGAACTCATCCCCAAGTAAACAAAAATGGGATCAAGTTGTTTACAAAATTTTAGGGGTGATGAGTGGCGAGGTACCCCTACACTCAACCATACGAATACGAGAGTAACACGCACGATCTGATCAAACTCCACAGACTAAGTGCCTACATGCCTCATGGAACACTTAAGGTTAATTATTCGGTGTCTTCCCAAACTTACTTGTATTTGTCACGGTTTATGGTTAAGTAAGTATGAGGTATATGATTTTTATGTCTTTTTGGTTTTATCTCCTATGCTATTGAGGTGAAGGGTTGAAGAGACTAATTGACTAACTTTAACTAACTAACTAAGTCTGAATTAACCTAGCATCAGCATCCATTCCCACTTACCGTTCACACCCTGAACCAATGCAACCTTGGTTACCAAACGCTAGTCGTTGCTGGGATCACCAAGCGTAACACACGTGCTCAAAGCGGTCATACTAAGGCACTTAACTAGGAGAGAAGGGTTGAGAGAGATTTAATGACTAAGAAAGCAATTAAATGATAAACTGTAAATAACAATAAAGAAAATCCTATTTAGCCTATTCCATGCATTGCAAGGTTTATCCAAGAAGTTCGTCTTTATTTTCGTACACAAACATGTGTTCAAGTACAATATTTGCTCGAATAAAGATCCATTCACTTTGGAGCTCCTACTACGAGCACATGGAAATTATTCTATCTCTGGAGAGGTCAAACTGCTAGATTTTCACTACGGTCTAGGCCTAGATGAGAAAACAAGGGAGAGCTGCCTCTTATTTATAGACTTGGTGGCACACCATGATATCACGGGGGACAACGTGATATCATGTATGCAATATTGCATGGGATGCACTATCGCGGCCCATGTGATATCATGTCCCATCATATCCCCATGACTGAATAAAAACTCATCCTTGAGTTCCTTACAAAATATTGGGATAGTATGGGATTATTGACTCAAATGGGATTAATGGGATGACATGTGAACGGACCATCATTACAAGACATGAAAAAACTGGTGTTCATGACAACAAGAGTGAACACCTTATTACATTTGACATTAGGCCTTATTTGGCAGCTGAGAAAGAGAGAGAGAAAGAAGTTTTGCTACTGCCAACGCCAAGATTATGCCTTTCATTGTCCATCCGTAAGCATATCATCGATCTTGCTCCTTGCATAGTTGCTTTAGCAGTGGTCCATTCTAAGTGTTCCCTCTAGATCCAATCCATTGTTGTATGATTTCCATCTACACACACAACATAATATTTATATTAGTAAGGGTAAATGAATTTCAATGTAGTTGATACCTTGCTTCGGTGAAAGGGCCATTGGCTAGGTTGTGGTATGGCTGATTGCGGGTCTGGAGATATAATATTGATGACTATCGAAGGTGTAGGGGTTAGGAGAAAATGAAAAAAATTGGGCCCCATACCCCCATGATTAATCGCGAACCTCTAGTAGCAAGAGAATGGAGAAAGAAAAAGAACAAGGAAGATGGAGAAAAAGAAACAACTAAAACATCGATGAAATGGATGTCAAGATGGAAATGAACAAAATAAAATTGATTGCAAAAATGTTAAGGGAAAGAATTTAACTAGTGCACCAAATAGGAATGTTAGTGGGTCCTCCCCAAAGCAGGCTCATGCCCTTAATGCCTTGACAAACCCACATTCAAAGAGTCCGTAGGTGCTAGGAATGTCATTTG
>MNCI01010894.1:1174173-1188706 GCA_015680685.1 Gnetum montanum
TTATGCAGCAGCCACACAATAGGAAGGCACCCAGTGGTTGATAGCTGATCAAGAAAGTAGTTCAATCATATGCATGGAACCAACTAAGGGTTTNTCGAAAATTGTCAAAGATATTCGGTCATTCCTTGGTGGAATTACCTGTAAGAGATTTATTAAGAACTTTTCAAAGGTTGTCAAACCATTGTTGGAATTAACAAAAAAGGACGTACCTTTCAAGCACAAGGCATTCAATAAACAACATCATNTTGGTATGGAATACATGTTCCTTAAAAATGGAAAATCAGTAATTATTAATGTTAAGCTTGCTCCTCAACAGAAATAAGAACTGCTAAAGGTAATCAATAGATGGTCATAAGCCTTCACTTGTTCATATTCCAAATTAACCTGAATACNCTAAGAGCCCAGATAAGAAACTATTAGTCAATGTACAACAAACCAAACCTTTCTATAAGCTTAGGACAATCACTACACATGCTACCTCTGTTGATGAACAACCTTGCTCACTATTTCGAATCTCCTCCTTCCAACTTAGTCATGGGGGAGATGGCCACCTATGCTAACAGTTCTAGGCCCTTAGTTCTTTTTGAATTTTTGTTTTACACATTCTTTCAACTTTTCTTATTTTTTTTACACCATCATTCATGTTTTTACTATTTTTTTTTTGTTTTCTTGATTTACTTTTATTCATCATCTAATAAGTGCTCATGATGGTGGACTAATGTTTGTTTTTACCTTTGAATTATGATGCTGATATTAAGGTATGGTTCTTTTGGTAAAACAAGCAATGAGTCCACATTTTCCACTCATGCATACAACTCTATGGTCTCCTTTGGCTTGGAACTATATAGTCCCCTTTTTCTAAGTAAAATTTTAATGAATTGGTGGCTGGGTATTTTTCAAACCAAGGAAAGACTCAAAGGATGAAAATGGTGTGACTTCAAGGGGATTTGATACATTTGTGCTAGTCATTCTCTTGGGTGCTTGGATGCTTTTTCTTAGGTTTTCTGCCATTCTAATATTGTTCAAAAATTAGGAAGCCGAGTGAATAAAAATAAGTCTTTGCATGCATGGTGTGGTTCTCACGTAAAAAAAAGGAAAAAAAGTGAGAATTCAAAGCACACCCCTTAGACATAATAAACAAATATGGACTACAAGCACTAGTTATGGAACTGGAAAGACATGTTAGCCATGCCTGAAGGTTCCCTCTAACTAAGGCCCTTTCTCGCTTCCTACTTTTGCATCTTGCTCTCCTTAGAATGGTGGTGAATCTTTGTGGAAGCATTCTTGTTGCTTCAAGTGGATGGATTGGTCAAGTGTGTTGATGCAAGGTCACTGGATGTGGTTTGTTTGAGTTTGGATTTGGGATGAGTTCTACTCAGTCACATTAAGTATAAACTACACAAGGGGCTTTACACAACCTTGTTTTTGGGATTCCATTCCATTCTCTCCTCTCCATCTTTCTTCCCATTTTCCATCTCATTGCCAGTTTTATCATTAGTCCATTATGGGTTGATGCATTGTTTTTCTTTGGTGATTTTTTTGTGGGTAATTTTTTAACTTTTGCTTCCAAATGACATTTCTAGAGCCTACAAACTCTTTGGTTTGTGGGTTTGTCAGGGAATAAAGGGCATGAGATTGCTTTGGGAAGGACCCACTGGAATTCCTTTTTGGTGCAATTGTTAAGTTCTTTTCCGTAAACATTTTCTGCAATCAATCATTTCTTGTTTCATCCCCATCCATGACATCCATTATATTGGCATTTTCGTTGATTTTTTTCCTATCTTTCTTGTTCCTCATATTTTTCCATTTGATAACTACCCAAGGTTCGCTCTTAGTTGTCGAGGCCCTAGAAATTTCTTTTCAATTTTCTCCATTTTACTGTTCACCTAACCCCTATACCTTAGGTAGTAACCTATGATAAATCTCCACACCAGTTTCTACCATAACCACAACTCAACTAATGCACTTCATATCGAGGCAAGGTATCAACTGCATTATGGTTTATCTATCCTTGCTCATTTGTGACTATGTTGTGTGTGCAAATGGTGATCATACAAACACGCGTAATCTTAGCATTGGATAAATAATGGAAGGCGTAATCTTAGCATTGGCAGTAACACGCTTAATTTTCTTTCTCTCTCTTTCTCTACAAGCTACCAAATAAAGGCTTGGATGTCATTTATCTAGTAATATGCTTATTAATCTGTTCACTGGGCGCATTGAGCCTGTCTTCCCATTCCATCGTTAGTTGTCAATTAGTCAATAATCCCACACATTCCCAATATTTTGTAAGGAACTCGAGGATGAGTTTTCATTCAGTCATGGAGGTATGATGAGAGCAGTTACTCTAGCAGTTTATTCTAATTATTAGAGTGGTAGTTTCTCTAAAATTAGAGTGGTAGTTTTTCTAATTATTAGAGTAGTTGCTCCCAAGCCTATAAATACAGTGCCCAGGCACACAATTTAGGGAGGAAGTCTTGGAACAAAGTCTTTCAAGGGAAGTCTTTTAGAAGTCTTTTAGGAGTCAAGTAGTGAAACTTTTGTAGTTAGAGTATTTTTCACGTGCCCGCAATAGGAGGTCTAAGTGTGGATGAATCTTTATTCGAACATTGTGTACCTATGCACACCTTATGTATAGAAATAAAGATGAGCTCTTGGATTCATCCTTGCAACACTTGAGATTTTTTTTCTTACTCATTTCCTTTATTTTATTTTCTTCTACATTTATTTTATTTTATTTTATACACTTTACATTTCTGTTATTAGCGCACACAGTACAATCACTTCGAGCATCAGTGTAACACTTGGTAACCCAGTAACGATTAGCGTTTGGTAATCCCAGTAGTGTTGCATTGGTTTAGGATGTGTACGACAAGTGAGAATGGATACTGGTGTTAGGATTACTTTAAAGCCTAGTTAATCAGTAGTTAAGTTAAATTAGTCACTTAGTTATCTCTCTCTCACCTCCCTTATTAGTAGTAGGACATAAAAACATAAAAGCTATAAAAATCATATGCCTCAAACTTACTTAACCATACAATCGTGACATAAAAGTAAGTTTAGGAAGACAATGATCAACTAACCCATCCTTGTTCCACAAAGGTGCATAGGCACTCAGTCCTTGGAGTTTGATTAAATCATGCGTGAAACACTTGTATTCATATGGTTGAGCGTAGGGGTACCTTGCTGCTCATCAGATGATAAATGTCAATGATTTTTATGATGAGTCTAAACTAGATGTCTACATTTCACATCAAATATCGATAACTTTTAATGCGAATACTCAATGCTAGGCATCAAAGGTAAGGTGTAAAAATCAAGAGGTTTCCTATAGGAATAAGAAAGAAATTTCAACATTTACTATCAAAACTTTATAGGAATCACATTGAAAGATTATGTCTTGAAGCTACATGAATAAAGATGTCATTAATTGTTGTAAGTGAAATCAGTGTGGAAAGAAATATTTTCAACATGGCTCGTTAACTCATTTTGTTTATGTAGGGATGTTGTAGCACATAGACTATTGGTGATTGAACCTATGTTTCTCCTACTAGTAGATGAAAGGATCATTTTGGAAAATAAGTAGAGAATGCTAGGGTCAATCAAATGTAAGCCCCTCTTTGATGATGATTTATTGATACCACAAAATTTGTGGGTTTGTTAAGGGATCATAAAAGTTTTAAAATTTTGCATCAACCACTTCCACATGGTAATGTAGACTAGCCTAGAGGAAGAGATCATCTTGAGGGCTCTAGAGAGAATTTTGCTAGGGTTCTTTGTAGAGTTTAAGGAGATCATCTATGACAAATGATTAGAGAGAGAGGAGTTATCTAAAGATGTCCTAGTTTACAAGAAACATTTGAACAAGCTATGGAAAAGTAGAGAATATTGGCAAATCAATGTTAATAGCATATTATTCTTGGAAATTCAAACTTCCAAGGCAATGTCTAACCTACTTAGTTCTTAAATATTTATGAAGAGGTAAGTTAGATTTTTTAAGAGTTGGCAAAAGTTTGTGGTCAACTTTTTTTAAGTCAAAACTAACTTTAACATGGATATGTAAGTTTGTAGATCCAAACATACAAGGTCTTGATCACTTGGCATTTTTGAAAAATCTATTGCAACACCTTTTTCAACATTAAAACTAATGGACTTAGGTGATGTCCTATTTTAGTACATAATACAAGGAATTAAAGATTCATAGATTTTGTAATGAGTATGATAGTAAGAAATGGCTTTACCCTTTATGGGATTGATGAAGCATTATTTGGATGAGATATCGTAGATGATATGTTGTAGATGCTACATTGCATCTACATTATAGCATCCCTATCAATGCATCTTAGTTGGCTACTACATTGTAGATGCTACATTACATTTACAATGTCATAGATGCGATATCATAGCTATGTTAATAGGTATGCATCAATGCAGCCCTATTGATGTGTATGTGTCGATGCAATCTCATCGACACATGCGTTAATGTGTTGATGCATACATGTTGATGCAGTGTGTGTTTTTGCCTATAAATACATGTGCTCTCATTGTGTATTTGACATTCCATTGGTAATAGAGTAGACAAACCCTTACAATTTTATTTTTTAATCTTAGAGAATAGTTAGTGAGTGTTTGCAGTGTGGATTTGAGTCAATTGTACAACATCTTATTTGAGTGGCAATGTACTTGGACACATTCCATGAATAACAATAAAATTGAGATTGATTTCTATTTATTGCAGTACTTTGACTTAGATTAAATTTACTTTAACGTACTTTAAATTCATGTATGTAGCTAATATTTACATTTCCATGCACATTAATTAATTAGTAGAATTAGCATGACTAGTTTTGAGCATAAACACGTATTCACTTGGTAATCCTAGCAGTGTTATTGCTTAGTTCACCCAATAGCATAATTCTTGTTAATCCTAGTAGTGGATATGTGAGTTCAAGATGTGTATGGCAAGCAAGGAATGAACACTCATCGCTTGTAGGCTAGTTTAGCATTTATCTTCCTATTTTTAATTAGATTAAATAATTAATTTCTTTATTATCATTAGGAGTAGCATAAAGCTATAATAACATCAACCATCATATGCCTCACTTTCGACTAAACCATATGTGATAAAGCTACCACTAGTCCAAGTGGAATGCTAGTGAATTACGACTAATGCTTAACAATCTAGATGCACAACTAGTCCCATCCATAGAATTTGATCAGGTTGCACATGAATGCTCGTGATTTGTATGGTTGGATGTAGAAGGTACCCATTGCTCATCATTGGAACCTTTCTTGGGGATGATGCTAGTTATCTAGATTAGTTGTATTATACACAATTTCTATAAAAGTGTTAACACTTTATCTTTTAGAAAATATTAATATTTTAAAGTCACACATGTTAAAACCATGTCTTTTTAACATAGGACCAAGTATGATGAGAACACTTGTAGGAGAAATGATAGGTTCTATACTAAAGAGAATTAGAGTGAACAACCTTAGGTAGGAGCTTCATATGCTCATTTCCAGCCTTACTACACATAAGGACTACATTCAACTAGTACAGACAATCCTAGAGGAGATGGAGAAAGTCCTAGAACAAGAAGGACCTCAAGGCCTAGGACCTTTTCTAAACTTAGAAAAGATAGATCAAGGGACCATGGAGGATGATATAGGAGCAATGGAAATTCTCCTAATTCCTCATCTTTCTCTTCCTCTTTAACATCTAGTTCTAATGAAGATGAACATAGGTATAGAAATAGAGATCCACTATGGGGCCAAGATAAAGATAGAAATTGAACCCAAGGGCAAAATCAAGGACATCAAAATGAGTGTAGAAAAGATCATCATAATTAGAAGAATAGAAATAGAGATTATCACCATGATGTGTTTGATACAGATGAACCCTTGTTGACTATTGGGGACCTGACATAGATTTAGAAGGTAGTTTAAATATCCCAAAGGCATCAAAGGGACAGTTACATCAAATGGCTTAATATGGATAACATTAATAAATTTAGGGAAGGCTATAATTCTAATTCACAACATCATTTACAAGTCTTCCATTATGCCTACATCTTGCAAAACATTAAACGTAAGTGGCAAAAGCTTAAGCTCTATCATAGGACACTAATAGATGAGATGAAAGTTGGTATAGATTGTTGAAATTGGATTCAATCCATTGATGGTTCACAATGCTAGAACTCCTTAATAAAAAATACCAAACTTATGCAAGAGTGTACAACCTAAGAAAACAAATCCAAGGATGGAAGTAAGAAAAACATGAATCCTTGGATGTGGCCTTGGATAGATACTATTCTCTACTACATAGATTTCTAGGCCATGATTTCTCTCAAAAAGAGATATGTTTCCACATCATAGATGGACTTTATAATGAAATGAGAGAGACCCTTGGGATTTATGCCCAAAGTTGATTATACGAACTGAAAGCCCATTAGGTATAAAGGCTAGTTGGGTAGGTGGCAAAATAAGAAGGAGAGTTATGTAAATGAGAAAATGTAGATGAATATAATTGGGATCCAACTTTTCAAAAGAAGAGGATTCATATCTATGATGAGGAAAAAGAGGTAGCTCTCGATGAGGTGATTTCACAACAAACCTTAACAATACAAAAGTTTATTATTGAGCTTGAAGCAAGGATAAATAAGTTGTGGAATTTCATGAATGACAAAGTTTCAACTTACGTGAAAACCATAGAGGAGAGAGTAACACAACAAGAATAAAGTAATCAAAAAAAGAAGAGGAAAATGACCAAGAAACTAGTAAGAACAGTTATTGGCAAAAAGGGAAAATAGTTGAAGGAGAAGTGGTTATAGACTCAACCATAGAAGAGGATGATGGATGTGACATCTACCTATACAACTATCCAAAGGATGATTACCCAATCATGTTACATCTACATGAGTATTAGGCTTTTGCTTTAAATCCTAAGTTTGTACAAAAGCAAAATGCCTAGGAAATTACCTTTTTCACAAGGTAATTATAGATAGTCCCACAGCCAACCATACTATCCTAGTGGGACTTCTCACTAGCCTCAATACTATCATCAACTATAGTGGAAAAACCCATAATCATGGAGGAGGCCATCATAAAACTAGCACTATCTTTACTGCAAGTTGGACCCATATGGATATTATGTTCAACAACATGTTTTCACAATTGGATCTACTTCCTCTACCTCAAACACTACTACCACTCTCCTGAATATCATCAATTTGCAACATCTTCTGAAGGATCAACACCTCATGCCTCTTATCCTTCTTCATATCCTCAATATTCTCATACTTCCCTCCATCACATGTCACCACCAACACATGAAGGTTTGACACCATAGCATCAACGGAAAAATGTCACTTTTGCTATGAACATATATGAAAATGATAATGCTAGTAGATCTCAACCACAACCTTGAAAATGTTCTTTCTTTAAGATAGTTTCCTCACATGGGCACAACACTCATAGAACTCCTGGCTCATGACAACCAGCATAAGGCCAATCTAGTGCAACATCCTTCATCACTAGAATAATGTCTCCTAATCATACAAAAAATCTAACAACCATCACCACTCTAACACAAGACATAAAAGATAAACCTATCACTGTGGAGAGAAAAAACCTCCATGCATCAATACTAATAATAAAGGGTGTAGTTGTGGTCCTGAAGTTCAAAATATCAACACAACTCCTATACCAATCCACAACAAAGCTAAGGAACAAGTGTGAGTAAAAACAAGTCTATTTTGTAGTCACTAAACCAGAGGATATCCAATGGCTTGAAAATGAAAGTACAAAATCTTTTAAAAGATGAATTGAACCACCCAACCTACTTATTAGCTCTTGTGTCACCTTTACGCTTAATCATTAGGGAGATGCCCCATCCTGATTCAAGAACTAATAAATGCTTTTCATTTTTTTGTTTTACAATTCTTTATGATTTTCCCATTTCTTTCAACATTTTCTAATTCTTAATATGTTTTTTTATTTCTTAATATTTTTGTTTTCTTTTCTTTATAATTTTCTATTTTCTTAAGTCATTTTCTTTATGTTTATGAATTTCTTTTATGTTTTCATTAATAATATTACCAAGTCATGATGCAGACATCAATGCTATGTGTTGGGTTTTTTGTGCTATGGTGCCAAGAAAATTAATTAAGTAATTATGTAAAAAAGTGAGACCACCTCATTCATCCCTCTAGTTCCCTAAACAAAAGGTCTTTGTCATGAAAGCAATTTGGTTCTTCCTTCATAAAATTAAAATAAATTAATGATCATTGTACCTTGAATAAAGAGGGAACAACTAAGTGGAAATGACAAAGGGTGTGACCTCAACCTCAAAATTACTATCAACCATAATGACAAAGGCTTGATAAGAAACATGTAGCTTCATTAACATGTACACATTGACACAATCCCATCGATGCATGTGTTGACGCATTGATGCATACACGTTGATGCAATGTGTGTTTTTGCTTATAAATACTTGTGCTTCCACTGTGTATTTGACATTCTTTTGTTAATAGACTAGAAGAATCCTTGTAGTTTTATTTCACAGTCTTAGAGAACAATCAGTGAGTGCCCACAGTGTGGATTTGAGTTAGTTATATGACGTCTTATTGAAGTGGCAATGTACCTAAACACATTGCATGAATGACAATAAGATCAAGATTGATTCCTATCCATTGTAACACTTTGACTTAGATTAAATTTACTTTAATGCATTTTAAATTCATGTATGTAGTTAATATTTACATTTTTATGCACATTAATTAATCGGTGGAATGAGCATGACTAGTTTTGAGCATAAAAACTTATTCACTTGGTAATCCCAGTAGTGTTATTACTTGGTTTGCCCAGTAGCATAATGCTTGGTAATCCCAATAGTGGATATGTAATTTTAGGATGTGTATGGCAAGATAGGAATGAACACTCATCACTCATAAGCTAGTTTAGTATTTATCTTCCTATTGTTAATTAGATTAAATAATTAATTTCTCTATTATCGTTAAGAGTAGCATAAGGTTGCAACAACATCAACCATCATATGCCTTGATTTAGACTAAACCATACATGACAAAGCTACCACTAGTCCAAGTGGGAAGACAACAAACTGTGATCAATGCTTAATGATCTAGATGCACAACTAGTCCCATTCACAAAATTCGATTAGGTTGCACATCAATGCTCATAATTCATATGGTTGGGCATAGGAAGTACCCACCACTCATTAGGGATGAAACTAACAATGAAAATGTGGAATTTCATGAGTCAATAATCATCCTAAGGCCCAAAATTAAGTATATACATATACATAGTCTTCATTACAAGAATGCAAAAAGAGTGTTAAATTGTATTAATAGTTTAATGTAATTATTACTACTCAAATAAGTGTCAAAGACTTGCAAGTTATTGATGTTTTTAGCTTGGTAGAGGAATTTAAGGTTAGGTCCACTAGCAAAGCATAAAGTTCTTAAAAGTGACTATTTAAGGGTGAGGGTGTGAAGTATTTTAATAAATTCTATAGTGTAGGAATTTTATATGCTTTAGGTTTAAAGCATCCCTACCCTAATGTAGGAGAGTACATAGGCCTAATAAAAAGCTAATTGGAAAAAAAAAGTGGTTTTTATAGTGCAAGTAGACTGGAAATAGGTTATCATCACTTAGGATTTGTCTACTCTTATATATTGGTTAGGCCTCCCAAAATAGAAAATAAAGATTGATAGTTCAAAGCTAGATTTAGTAAAACTAACAATCATTGAAGAATGGGTAGGTTTTGAGAAGAAGGATGTTGTTAAACCCCAAATTTGTTTAGTTTTTAATAAACATCCTTGCAAAATTCATGCATTTCATTCTATTTTATTTTGTTACATATAGTAAATTTTTTGGTTAATTTTTATATAATTATTGTATAATTTTTTGGTGGTGGGAGATTGGAGTCCCTTGTAGAGTTATTAAGGTTGTTGCATTGTGACAACAACAAGGAAAAATTGTAGACCACGAGAAGTCTTCCTTATGATCCTTGAAATCTAAGTTTGTATTCCTGATTTTAGTTTGATTTAATCATTTATTTTCATTCTTGAACTTAAGATTAGAAGTTAGGACAAAAATTCATATTTTTACTTATGAGTGACAACCATAAGTGTGGAATTTGATTGGATTCAATTTTAATTATTTTATGTCTTGATNTCATAGGAATTAGCTACTCTTATCTTACAACCAGTTGAAACTGTTACAAAAGTTCCAATTAAAGCCATGATTGTTGGAGTTATTAAATCAATTTGTAAAATCTTAGGAATGGTAGCCCATGAATGTGCCAACGAATAGTGTTTTTGTTAAATGAAATCAATGAAGCAACTAAAGAAACCAACAGAAATTCAACCTTCTAGGAGCACTCTTAATCTTTACAAATGTACAAAGGTCAATCAAAAACAAAACCAAGAGGAACCAATATAATCAAGTTTTGATTATTCTTATTCTTTGACAAAGCAAAATTCTAAAGAAAAAAAATAATATTATTTTTCCATATTTATTAATCCTCTATTTGATATTTTAACTACTACAATATCAACCATGAGTTCAATTATAGGAGTAGGGTTTCTAAATAATACTCCAATATCAACTTATGTAACCACAATTAGAGGAACTACCCAACCAATAAGTACTTTAAATTTACAAACTCCACCACCAATAGTAACCTCACTACCAAGTCCTATAGTAACCCTAATAGTAACATCTACTTATACGATGGGATCATCTTCACATCATACATCTCCCCCATTTACCTTAGGTTCAATTCCTCTTTACTTTGGTAGTTTGAGTTCCAATGTTCCAATTGGCCAACCTTACCAAGGACAAAACCTTGGAGATTTATTGAATCAAAGAACATCCATTATACCTCAAGGCCCATTGGTTTTTCCACAAGGAAGAGATGTAGAGGTTAAAAACATTCACTTATTACCTATTTTTAAGGGGACAAATGGTGAGGATCCAGTTATCAACATAAGAGAATTTGAAACAACATTAGCCATGTTAACACTTCAAAGTGGGGATAGAACTAAGATGATTGCATTTAAATCAACCTTGAAGGACAAAGTTGATTTTTGGCTATAAACCCTTAGAATACAAATTAGTTCATGGGATGAATTTAAGAATTCTTTTCTACAAATATTTCTTCTTAATGATAGGTTGTATTCATTAAGAAAGCAATTAATGAGTTTTATGCAACATGAGGATGAAGACTATAAGAGTACTTTTGATAGATTTAAAAGATTATGTTTAAAGAATCCAAACCATGGATTTCTAATCCATCAATTAATTCAAATCTTTGTAGAAGGTTCATTACCTTAGTGTAGGCAAAATGTTGAGTTTGCACATGGAGAAAATATTTTAAATGTGACACCAGAAGATGGTTGGAAAATCATAGATTCGCTAATAGATCAAAGTAAATGTTGGTCAAAACCTAATATCATGCAAGGCATGACCCAACAAATAGAACAATTAAATAAAAAAGTGGATGAGTTGACACAATTGATTAAGAAATAAACTCATGGAATTCAAAGTGAAATATGCAACATTTGTGGTAGTCCCCAACATGACCAAACAACCTAACTAGCCTTGTTATATTGTCAAGTGGAAATGCAAGAGTCAGTAAAGGCTTTCCAATAATATAAGAGCCAACCAATAATGAACTTTCCTCAACAACTATTTTACCTACAATAATATCCTCAAAATAATTTTAGGCCATTTAAAAATCCAACTAATGAACAATTGAATAAACTTATCCAAAGACTTACTTCCTTCATAGAAGAAAGTAGACAATTCATGAGTGAGATTAAAGAAGATTTTAGGACTTAACTAAAAATGAATTACCATCCCAAGCTAAACCAAATCCTATATCTCAAAGAAAGGGAAAAGAGAAAGTTCATTCCATCATTACAATGAGTGGAAAAATAATTGAACCTAAACTCCAAAAGAAGGTGAGATTTTAGGAGGTAGGAACATAAGAAGAAGTTCAACCACAAGTATTAACTAAGGAAGATCAACCAACTAGGAAAAAAGAACAACCATTATTCTCTAGATAATCAATTTTACCACCTTTTCCTAAATGATTACAACAGGATTTCACAACTAAAGCCCATCTTGAAAAAATGTTTAGTGAATTTTATTTGCATATTCCTTTGGAACAACTGGTAAAAGACACATCTCTTTATGCTAAATACTTAAGGGAATTATGCACTAAGAGAAAAAAAGAAAAAATTTTCTAAATAGGTTTATTTGGTTGATAATCTTTCTCAACTTATACAAAGTCATAAAAGTCCTAAATACCAAGATCCTAGAGTTCCTATCATTCTAATTAAAATAAATAGACAAGTAATTAGGAATGCCCTATTGGATTTATGAGCTAGTACTAATATTATGCCTCTTGAAATGGCTAGGTCACTTGATATAGAGGATATCAAAGGAGTAAACATGACAATATCATTGGCTCATGGATCAAATGTTAAACCAATAGGAATAGTAGAGAACTTGATAATTGAGGTAGAACAAGAAAAATACCAAATTAACTTTATTATTTTGGAAGTAAAAGATCTTAATTTTTTTCCTATCATATTAGGTAGACCTTGGTTTGCTATAGTTGATGTGGTAATTAATTATAGATCAGGATAACTTCAACACTCCTTTGCTAATCTTACTTTTACATTAACTATATATGATAAGGTAACAAAAGAATACTTAAATTTAGACTTGAGGGAAGTAAGAATTCTCTACACTCTATACATTTTAGCAATGGCATAAGATAGCAAAACCTTAGTGTTGAATAATTTTAAGGAAGGATCTTTAGACTCCTCAACTAAAGAACAACAAGATCTCCTTAACTAGATTTTAAAATTAGGCTCAGGAAATATTGGAGAAATAATTCAACCTTTAAATAAAGATTCCTTAGATCTTACAGAACTACCTAGTACACTTAAGTATGTTTTCCTAGATCATAATAAACCATTAATAATAAATGATGGGACACAATATCGTGGCCACTGCAATATCGCGTCTTCCCCCGCGATATCGCAGTGCACCGCCAAGTCTATAAATAAGAGGTGGCTCTCCCTTGTTTTCCATTTTAGGCCTAGACCGTAGTGAAACTCTAGCAGTTTGACCTCTCCAGAGATAGAATATTTTCCATGTGCCCGCAGTAGGAGCTCCAAAGTGAACGGATCTTTATTCGAGCAAANGTGTAACACTCGTATTCATGTGGTTGAGTGTAGGGGTACCTTGCCATTCATCATTGGCACTGTTGTCAGGAACTAAGTGTTTGTGCGCTAAGTAGAACATAGGAAATCACTCACATCGTTGGGAGCTTAAACGAACCCTTAGGGTTAATTAAACAAAAATTCATAACAGTCAAATAGCACACTGAATAAGACACAATGTCTTCTTCTTCTTCTCATAAGAGCATTACACCACCTAGGGATCATACAAGGGATAGTCGGCAGTCTAAAACACATAACCTAAATTAGCTAGTGCCTTAACAATATAGGGTGGTACCTAATTTTACTTTTATCCTCCATCAAGATGAACAGATGCACTGGAGAGACTTGCAAGGTAACATGGTGTTACCTCCAGATCGTGCAGTCCCCAATATNTACGTGCATTACGCTCGATGATCCTAGCAATGATTAGCGTTTGGTAACCAAGGTTGCATTGGTTCAAGGTGTGAACGGTAAGTGGGAATGGATGTTGACGCTAGGTTAATTAAGGCTTAGTTAGTTAGTTAAAGTTAGTCAATTAGTCTCTTCAACCCTTCACCTCACTAGCATAGGAGATAAAACAGAAAAGACATAAAAATCACATACCTCAATCTTACTTAACCATACACCGTGACAAATACAAGTAAGTCTAGGAAGATAACGAATAATTAACCTTAAGTGTTCCATGAGGTGTGTAGGCACTTAGTCTATGGAGTTTGACTAGATCGCACGTGTAACACTCGTATTCATATGGTTGAGTGTAGGGGTACCTTGCCATTCATCATTGGCACTGTTGTCGGGAACTAAGTGTTCGTGCGCTAAGTAGAACATAGGAAATCACTCACATCGTTGGGAGCTTAAACGAACCCTTAGGGTTAATTAAAAAAAAATTCATAACAGTCAAATAGCACACTGAATAAGACACAATGTCTTCTTCTTCTTCTCATAAGAGCATTACACCACCTAGGGATCATACAAGGGATAGTCGGTAGTCTAAAACACATAACCTAAATTAGCTAGTGCCTTAACAATATAGGGTGGTATATACTCATCCCGATGAGTATATACCTAATTTTACTTTTATCCTCCATCAAGATGAACAAATGCACTAGAGAGACTTGCAAGGTAACATGGTGTTACCTCCAGATCGTGCAGTCCCCAATATGCTCCTCCGTGCTTTGGCATAGATTAGCATGACTCAGCTCTATGCTGAATATGTTATAGGTGATTTTGACACAAGGGATTACCATCCCACAGCCACACAACATTTAAGG